>KN489371.1:23892-50590 GCA_000787155.1 Scartelaos histophorus
TATTCCTATATTAACAAAACAGTCTTGTGAGCTGAGCTGTTTTTATCTAATCAAAAACAGATCTGGAGTTATGTTTTGTTTGTCTGCCTACGTCTCTAAAGCTCAAAATGCTCAGTTCCACCTTGTGATGTTTTCAAGTTAACAGCTCCTTTTACCTTTTTGTAGATTTTGACAATTCCAAAGATTCAATTATCCAAACAGGGTTCCTTTTTTCACTGACAAATTTTCAAAACCTTTCCATGACTTTTTCATGACCTGAAGTGCATTTTAAACATGATGGAACGGTGTTTTCAGTTTGAGGGAAGAATTCAGTCTAAATATGCAGAGTTTGTGCGTTAAACATGAAACAAAACACAAATCCAGGTCTGTTTGTGATGAGGAAATTACATTGGAACATATAGAGTAGATCACTAAATGGCTTTATCATCACTACACCAGTTTACACACTATATTCTCCTTCTCTGTTCACTGTGGAGCTCTGAGAATCGCCTTTGGGACCTGACCACATAAAGAACAAGAAAAAACACTGCTCCATTGTTGTTTCTAGTAAATCCATCTCTTGAGCGTGTAGGCAGACCGTAAACAGAACTATAGAGACTTGTGTTCGTCACGCGCCTCGTCTCTGCTCAGAATCCTTTTGTTTGTCTTCATGTTTTGCTCAAAGCTTTTCTGGAGGAGCACCGGTTAACGCACACATCAACAGTCAGAGGAGTTCATCGTATTTTATAGTTTTGTTTTATTAGAATCAGCAAAAATCTACACAGCAGATCTTAAAAAGAAAAACTGGGACAATGTATAACTTGCAAATCTCACATGACCACATATTTGAATCTGAGTTTGCGGTTTATAGTTGGAAATCTTATTAAATTGAATAAAAAGGCAACAGAAGATATGGTAGAAAAGCATAATTATACCATTGATCCACTGCATTTCTGAATCTTTATAGATCACACATTTATAAAGACATTAAGAGAGTAGGATTTCTCTATTTTTGGGACTAGATTTTTGAGATTGGCTTAAAAAAAAATTGTGAGACAGGAGGGTGGGACAATTTCGCTTTGTTAGATCTGGGGAATGGGTTCTTTTCACGTTTACACCAGAAAACCGCAAGATGTTTGGAAACATGCGGATTTGGGCAATAGTAACGCTGAAAAAAATCTGGGAAAACCGAGAAAATGGTCCGGTTTTCTTCATCTAGATGTATTTTTTCTTTTTTCCCTTTTATAAATTGTATATCAATTTGTATATTATCATTTGTCTAACTAAAAAAAAGATGTAATTGCAGCGTCCTGTTATGTCCATATGTCACGCCGCATGTTTCTAAACGTTTTCCAGTAAGATTGTTCTGTGTTTTAACGTTTTAATACATTGCGACCAATTCTTATCTTCTATTACAAAGGTGAAATAAAAAAATATTTGAAATTATCAACAGATTATGTGGAACTGAAGTGTTTCAGAGACATTCAGTAAAAACTTTGCCAACCTGGGTCATTACTTTACATAAAACTAAGGTAACACTTTAGTTTAGGGACCACATATTAAAGCTGCACTGTGTAGCTTTTCTATTATCTGCTTGTCTCCATGGAGTTGTTACTGCGTTCCCTGGAATGTTCCGTGGTATGACTTTATGTGTTTAAAGTCTAGCATGTATTCATTGCATCTGTTTCTGTTGCTCAAAAATACAACAATTCCTTCAGTGAATGGGGCGAGTCTCCACAGACCTGACCTGTAATTGTTTAAATTTAAACTGTGGATCATTCTAGACAAAGCAATAGCATTTCCATGGAGACAAGCGGGTGGCAGCTTCTACGAGAAATGTTACGCAGTGCAGCTTTAATCACTGAGTAGTACTATTTGCATACAAGATTATATTTCAGATGTCCAATTATGTCAAAAAATACAGTGATTAAGAGTATGATGGAAAACAACACATTTGTGAAATACAGAAGACAATTTTATTTAAATAATAACAATAATAGTAAAGATTTAACTAATTATGGTGTCACTTTTGCATAATTACCACATTAAAAATCCAATATTACACAAAACTGACTCTTGTGACATCCTATATGTTATAATGCTGTTACCCGGAGCTCTGTGGGGTTTGTATGTTTGTTTGCTTGTTTTTTTTATTCACACATGTTTAAATAATCCTGCATTACTACGTCTCCAAAGCTCTAAATGCTCCGTTCCACCTCGTGATGTCAAGAAGCTGTAGTTTTCAAATGAACACCTCCTTTTACCTTTAGCTCAGTACAGGGATGAAATGATCCAAATGATCCTAGTGAAGGTGAATGTGTTCAGTTTGAGAAAAGAAGGGTTTGTGTGTTAAATGTGTGTGAATAAAACAAAACACAACTCTAGCTCTGATGAGGAAACAGCATTATAGCAGAGATCAGTAAATGTAAGCTAAACTGGAACTAAACTTGGAATTAAACCAAGACTAGACCAGGACTAAAGCAGGACTAAAGCAGGATTAAAGCAGGATTAAAGCATGACCAGATCGAATCTACATTAGGACTTAAACCATGCCCAAACCCAAAGTGTGAACGCACCATTAGTCTGCATATTACTCCTAATTAACCATAAGCATGTTGTCCTTAAACTGAAGTGTTACCAGAATAGAAAAACATCATTGAGAATAATTACTTACATCCTATTATAATGAGTTTGGAGTTTGTTTATCACACAGTCTATTTCCGTACAGTCAAGTGTATGTGACAGTTTGAAGGGCTCTCTGTTCACAGGGCCTGTCTGATCGTCTCCAGACTCTTCTCGATGTTTTCCAGCACCTCCACCGCCGCCTGTGGGATTCTGGTGCCGGGACCAAAGATGGCGCAGACTCCGCTCTCGTACAAGAACTCGTAATCCTACAAAAAGAAACACACACATACAATTATAAGAAAAGGAAATGTATTTTAAAGAGCCTGTATAACGCAAAGTGAGGTTTAAGTCGTGTTCTGATGTTGGTTCCTCCTCAAAAACAGACCTGGAGTTGTGTTTTGTTTCATTCACATGTTTGAGAAACACTTGATTATTAGTCTGTCATGTGGTAATACAGGAAGGGCTCCACTGTGTTTTTAAACTCCACACACCTTCACTAGAATCAGCCCTGGAATTGTCAATCTCTACTGAACTTTAGTTTTTAACTTTAGGTAAAAGCTGTAACCTTGAAAACTACCATTTCATGACATCATAAAGTGGAATAGAGCATTTTGAGCTTTGGAGATGTGGACAGACTAATAAACCAGGATTACTCAACATGTGTGAAAGAAATAAAAACTCAGAAGGGACAATTGTGTAATATAGGACTTTTAAAAACCACAACAGATTAAACAAGGAGCTTTTCTCTCGGTTTTATGGTGATGAACCTGTACCCACCCAAATCTTTCAGAACAGAATTTAATTAGCAAATTTTTTGTAGATAAGAGATCGAACTGTAATAACTGTGATTATAGTATGATTAACGGAGACATCAAGTCATTTTATTGTTGTTTGTATGTGGTGTAACTTTGTGTTTAAACTGTAACCAGAAAAAAAAGTTTTTTGAGGGGATCCAGGCTAAGAAGTAGGAGTTAAAGATCCACTGTGCAACTTGTTGATTAAGGGCCTGTCACCTGCTTGTTTCTATGGATACATCATTACATCATCAGCTCTAATTAACATTTATTCAATTAAAGGTGGTTTTATAGCTCAAAAAACCCCTAGAAAAACAGACATTCTGACTGTGAGCGGGGTCACCTCTTCACAGATCTGACCTATAACTATGTCTGGTTTGGGCTCCACGAAGATGGAAAGATTTAATAAATATCATACTGTGAAACAATCCTGACAAAGCAATATCATCTCCGTGGAATAAAGCATTTGACGGACCCTCCACGAGAAAAGTTACAAAATTAACCTTTAAATTCGAAATAATATTAACACTGCTACACAATCACTCAACAGACTCTTTGAAAAATTGTGAACAAAAACATTCTAAAGTCCAGAATGGAGCAGCTGAAGGCAAAAGTGAAGTGGAACATAATGTGATTTTAATGAGAAAATTGTGATTAATTTCAGAATATTAAAAAATATAAAAAAAATCAAAGGACAATTTGTAAAAGTCAAAGCTCTCAGATCCATGTGAATGATTCAGATCCAGTTTAAAAACACTTACAATTGTGTTTTACATTATTTGTTTATTTGACAAGAGTTTATGATCCACACTAAGCATTTTTACAAAGGCAAAATCCACATTTTGAGCTTTTACTGGACAAATCCTCACAGAAATGTTGAGCCTACAACAGTTTTTCACTTCATCTACAGATATATTACACATTTTATCATAAATTATACTTTTTGTGAAGCCCGAATACTATTTTAGGGTTAGAAAACTGTATTTTTCCATCCTTCTTAACAGAGAAGTAAACATTCAAAATAGTTTTTTATTTTTTGTTGTTTTTTGTTGTTTGTCATAAAACCATTAACATTTAGTTCTGCTCGTCATTTAATCAATATAAATATATGATGTTAGCTTCATTTTGCCTCCACTTCCTCCATTCCACAATTTTGAACATTTTGATGATATAAGGTTTGAAAGTGTCTATATAAAAACAGAGTGGCAGTGGCGCTGGGAGACATCACAGTGTTCAGTTAATTAAATCAGACACAATGGAAACATACATTGCTTGTATTCTATAGCACAGGGACATCCAATTACCACATGCTGAACAGAGTCTGTATCCTTATAATGAATAAAATATGGGCAATATACAGACTCGAAAATAGTGGAAACCAGTTACATGAAACACAAGCTTATCTTAGTTATACAGAACCTTCGTCAAGAGCGCTGCTGAATTCTGGGAAAAAGGATAAGGGGGAATAAGTGTGGCTAGCAATCAGTTATTTGTGTACACTCATGTCAACAGGGCTATTCACTCCAGTTCTGAACAGAGCAAGAGAAGATGCACAGATAATTACAGTGGTTAGTTTGAATAGCACAGAAGACACAATAAAGGAAACTTATCCATTTTCCCAACATGTTTTCTTGGGTTAGTAATTTAGAGCTTGTTTTATAAAATGTTGTAATTACGCAAATAATTGGTTGTGTTCCCAACAGAAGCAGTGAGTAGTTTCATATTGATCTGCTGGGATGGTTCATTCTGGTCATTCATGCATAGATTCAGGTGTTTGCCAGTGTTTGCCCCGTTTGTGTAGCTTCTTTTTATTATTTTTAGACAACAGAATACTTTTCAACATGCAATACTGATTTTACTTTAATGGGCCCATTTTATGCTATTTTGTGATCTGTTATAATGATGTTTCCTTGTCAGAAACAGACCTGGAGTTGTGTTTTGTTTCATTCACACTGGTTTAAACAAACATTGCATATTTTAAAGATGAGGTATTCTGTTCCACCTCATGATGTTATGCGGTAATACAGGAAGTGCTCCACTGTGTTTTAAAACTACACACACCTTCACGACACCATTATTTCAGGAATGGAATTGCTGAAGAATTGACCAGAGTCCTGCATGGGTCCATTTTTGGAGACCTGCACACACCCACACAGCAGAGCACCACCACACCAGTGATTATATCAACCCGCACCCGTACGGACCCGTTAACATTCCACCTGTTACCCGCCTGTGCCTATGATAAATGTAACTTTTGTGTCAGTCCGTCATGCCGATGCTCCTCAAACCAGGAATAGGGCGGCGTACTGGAGGAGGCGGGTTCGTGCTTTCGTGGCCCATTACCAAAGGGCCTGGGGGTTTGGGTCTAATGTACACTGAACAAAAATAGAAATGCCCCATGTCACTCTTTTACTCACACTTTTATTACCATTACAGTTAATCTGCACATGAAATCAACCAAAATTCATTCCGTTATTGATTAACGTTCAGATAACAGTCCATTACATCTTGGTGGTGGCGTCTGAAATTGAGTGGCTTTCAGTGGAACATGGTGGGGGTCAGGGTCGAGAGATTCACTTTTCAATATCTTGTGTGTCCACCATTTGCTGTCTGTCAAAGCCGCACATCGTCTTCGCATGGAGTTGATGAGGTTGTCTATGGGCCTGTGGGATGTTATTCCATGGAGGGCCACACAGACCCAGCGACCGATCCAGAACATCCCAAAGATGCTCTATGGGCGACATGTCCGGTGAATATGCAGCCAGAACATGAGTGCCTGAGTACTAATCATTCTGTTTGAGCTGCTTTTGTTTATCCCACACCCATGTACTGAGTGGATTCACTACATCACTACACAAATGCTCAATGACAGAGATGGACTCCAATGTGGCACAAATCAAGCAAAATATTAATTGTGTACAAGTACAAGACCGTATATACTCACTCAGGGCGGCTCCATTCATGTGTCTTCAGTATTTGGCACAGGGCGTTTATATTTTTGTTCAGTGTAGCTTATATTGGCGTACATATATTTGACCTTAAACCCATGTGTATACTACCTGCCCAAATATTCGCCCGCAAAATTCCAGATTGTTAAAACCCACCCATTTCAGTAACTATTTGTGGATACCCATCGGGTGCAGGACTCTGAGACAGACTAATAATAAAGAGTTACTCAAACATGTGTGAACAAAACAAAACACAACTCCAGGTCTGTTTTTGTTAATCCCACACCCATTAAAACATGAATTAAAGAGATAGTTTTCATTTAGTTTAGTAGAGATTGGCAATTCTGGGGCTGCAGTGATCCAGATGGTTCTAGTGAAGGTGTATGGCTTTTAAAAACACAGTGGAGCACCTGTATTACCACATTACATCAGAAGGTGGAGTCTTCTGTTTGAAAGTAGAACTCAGCCTAAATCTGCAGGGTTTGTGCATTAAACATGTGTGAATGAAACAAAACACCACTCCAGGTCTGTTTGTGAGTAGAAAACAACATTAGAACATAAAATAGAGCAATAAGGGCCCTTTAAAGCAGCACTCCTCCATTGTAGTTGTTTGTTTTGTTTCAGATAATTCTGTTTAATTTGCAGGCAAGTTTAATCTCCCCGCGCAGAACATTCCGATGTTCACCTCTGGAAATGGTTTAAAATCGCTTCGTCTTGGTTTCTTGTTTTCAGTAATTTGCCTGGTGTCTGGTGCGGTCTCTTAAAAACTCAATCCATTAAGTCTTTATAGAGGAAACTAATATATACGATCCTACAGTGTGACTAAATGAAGTGCTCACATGGGGAAAAGAACCACTGAAAACTGCATTGATAATCTATAATTAGCCTACGTCAATGGGTTCAGGGCGAATATGTTTAAAGGTCGTACATTATACAGAATTGGACATATTATAATGCTGTTACCTTATGTGCTTTGCTTCATTTACACATTTTTGAGTAACACTTTATTCTGTTCACATTTCTAAAGGCCAAATGCGGCACGCTGAGTTCACGGCTCTTAAAAAGGCTTTAACACAACTCTCGCTGCGTTATAAATGAGCGTTTTATCTGCAAATTACTGACAAAATAAAAGACACAGCGTGAGGCTTTGAGAGGAGGGGAAAGGTGCTGGTTTGAGAAGGTTATAGTGAGTTTAGCGAGAGGTGAAGGTGTCCGCACACGGAGAGAAGTGAGAGAGGAGGAGTCATGCCAAGTTGAACATGGGGAATTTCTTTACCGCTTACTCAAACAAATCAGATTACTCAAACATGTGAATGAAACAAAACACAACTCCAGGTATGTTTTTTAGGAGGAAACAACATTAGAACATGACTTAAAGGGACAGTTTTCAAGTTACTACATTTTACTTCTCAACGTTTACAGCTCCTTTTGCCACTCATGTGTTTTCAGACCCGATTCAACAAACCCGAATCATGGCACGGGGTCGAGCGCTGCTGTGTGTTGGCTTGTAGAAAATAAAGGAAGCAGCAATTTTGTAGTGCGTCAAAGCTCAAAATACTCTGTTCCACTTTGTGATGTTCTGAAGTTGTAGTTTTCAAATTAACAGCTACTTTTATCTTTAGTTCAGATCGGCAATTCCAGGACTGAAATTATCCAAATTATTCTAGTGAAGGTGTGTGAAATTTAAAAACACAGTGGAGCACTTCATGTATTGCCACATGACATCACAAAGTGGAACAGTGTGTTTTCAGTCAGAGAAGAACTCTAAACACAAAGAAAACACAACTCCAGGTCTGTTTGTGATGAGGAAACTACATTAACTTAGATCAGAAAACAGAGTAATATGAGCCCTTTAACCTCGACGTCCCCAGACTCACTGCCAGGACCATTACCCATAATGCTCCACGTACCTGAGGCGGAATGACCCCTCCGCAGATCACCAGGATGTCGGGGCGGTTGAGTTTGCGCAGTTCTTTGATGAGTTCAGGGACCAGGGTTTTGTGTCCGGCAGCGAGAGTGCTCACCCCCACACAGTGAACGTCTGCATCCACCGCCTGCTGAGCCACCTCCACCGGGGTCTGAGAGGAACACGGCACAAAATCAAGAACGACGACTACAATCTCCATGAGCAGTACGCAGTGGACAGTGGCAGAAGAAGTGTTGTGTAACTATTTTTGTGGAAAGTCAGTCTGCTTTTCTCCATGGGGAAGTGTTATTGCTTTGTCTGAAATGTTTCACAATGTGGTATTAAACCTTTATCACTATGGAGACCAAACCAGACCAAGTCAGATCTGTGGAGAGGCGATCCCGCTCACAGTCCGAATGTCTGTTTTTGTAGGTATTTGAGCTATAAAACCACCTGGAACTGAATAAATGTAAAGTAAAGCTGTTTAATGTCATACTGTGGAACATTCCGGGCAGAGCAATGGTATTTCCATGGAAACAAGAAGGTGATGAAGCCCCTAAGAACAAGTTGCACAGTGCACACATATCGGCGAAAAAAAAAAAAAACCATCACATGTGAAAAAGAGTATTTAAAAACCCGTTTATAAATTTATTTAGAGACTAAAATGTATATCGTAGAGATTTTGAGCTCTAATAAAGCCTCATATATGGTCATTCTGATAAGCTAATAAGTTTTCTAGTAAAAAACTTAAATAGATTTTAGGTATTTGTACTTCATTATGTTCCAACACATCAGTATGCAGGATTCTTAGGTTAAGGTAAGGTTGAGGGCCAGGGGCCAGTGTCTCCATCAGATAAAATGCTGGTATAAACCCGCTCTACATGCTCCTGGTGTTTTGATTTCACCATTTTGTCCATAATAAATTATTTGCTCCTATAACTTCCAGCCTCGTGAGCTTCATATGACTGGAGCTGAACGCTGAGTGCGAGTCAGACTCCCTTGGCACACATCTTTATACGGTCTATGATTAAACCGTTTTCTAACCATCCACCATACCATCCATGTGCTGCAGCTGCAATTAAGTAATAGCCTTGAATCATGTTTGTTTTTGAAAGCTGATAAGCTGATCTATGACAGGCTATTCACCGTTCTTTCACCCTACTACGTATTACTATAAGCGTTATATAGTATAACATATATTATTCGTTGAGTCTGCCGTGTTGCATCAGTGTGTGGTTTTATGTATGGAGGGCAGAGACGGCGTGGCTTCTCTTCTCCTCTGTGCAGAAATTACAAAGAGGTTAATATGGTAAAAGAATCTGTATTCAAACTGCATCTAAATGTGCTTCTGGATCAGACCCTGAAAATCCACACTGAATTTATATGAGGCAGACTATAAATAGAAGACAGTATAACTCGTGGAATTAGCATATTATGGTACAGGGAAAGTGTTTTGAAGAGAAAAAACATCTGGTAATTGAAAACTGAAATAAAAACGATGCAAAACTGCTGACATTCTTACCATATCTATGTGAACTGCTTTTGTGTCCTTCAGCAAAACAGTTCAACCCCATTAAACCCTTATTCCCAATACTGAATTAAAAGGCATGTATAAATATTAATGCTTCCGTGCTGTTTGTTGTACTTTGACGTTCCAGCACTGTCAGTATGCAGGGTTCTCAGGTTAAGGTAAGGTTGAGGGTTAGAGAGGTTATTGTCACCAACACATAAAATGTAGAGGTCAGATCTGTGGAGAGGCGACCTCGCTCACAGTCAGAATGTTTGTTTTTCTAGGTATTTCTGAATAAATGTAAAGCAGACCTGTTTAAAGTTATATTGTGGAACATTCCAGGCAGAGCAAAAGTATATTCATAGAAACAAGCTGATGATGGACCCCCAAGTGCACCTTTAATATAGGAAAAAGTAAACGCACATTCATTCATTCATTTTTATTTGTGATTTTCTGACCTGAAACAGGGGTCCAATGTCCACATCGAAGCCCAGGTCTGCAAATCCTGTAGCGATGACTTTGGCCCCTCTGTCATGTCCATCCTGCCCCATTTTAGCCACCAGGAGTCTGGGGTTTCGGCCTTCAAGCTTCTTAAATTCAGCAACTCTAAGACAAGAACAAAAATATTCAACAAATACATAGATTTTACAGTTAGAAAAATAAATAGAACTTTACAATAACCATTCAAAAGTTTGTACTCCACTCCCATTCATTTTTATTTGTTCATTTTTCAACTTTCTACATGTGATATACATATAAAAGTAAAACAGAGGTCTTCAGCAGGGGGTCGGGTCAAAAGTACTGCGGGGGGGTCGCAAAATCTTTGGTTGATAAGACTTTTTATATCCATATATTTCTCCTTTTTTCAATATTTTTTCCCCACAAATTGAAATGTCTTAAATACACATTAATGTGAAGAAATGCAGGCAGAAATGCACACATTCAGAAACATATGGTAGCTATCTCAAGCTAGGCACTGGTCTACTCACAGCAAGAGACTAAAGAGACAACCCCAACCTGTGCCCAGGCCTCCTGTACACACTCCTGTAAGCACAAGAGATACAATCCACCTCAGAAACCACCAGGGAACATGCAAATGGGGAGGAGGAATCTGCTGCTGATGTAGCAGCTAATAAGGGTAAGTGCAAACGAGAGAAGACCCGGAAATATGCGGATAATGATCTGAAGTTTGGATTTACCTTCAAAGAGAGAGATGGTATTGAATTTCCAAAGTGTGTCATTTGCTCTGCTGTTCCTTTAAATGCATCTATGAAGCCATTAAAGCTGCAGCGTCACTTGGAGACCACACACAACCACTTAAAGCCTGTTGAATACTTCCAAGCTAGCCTCAAATTCCTCCAAGGTCAACAGATATTGATAAGAAAATCAGGCAAAGTTAGCATCCGCAAATACACAAGTCCATTTGGGAGTTTTTCTTCTCCAAAAGCACACAGAGCTGGCTGCATGTTTGAGTAACAATGTTTGGGTCACTAAGCTTGTCTATCTTACTGATAGTTTCGCTGAAGTAAACAATCTGAACAGTTCAATGCAACGTCGCAATACACATGCCATTCACCTGTATGACAAAATGGAAGGATTTATTTAAAAAAAATCAAAAGATGGAAGGAGCGCATCGGAGAGGGAACATTTTCCATGTTTCCATCAGTGGAGGAGCTGGGAGATTCTGCTGTGCTCTTGCCCCCTCTAACATGTACAATTCTTGTGCATTTGGAGACACTCAAGGGACTATTTAGGCACTACTTTTCTGAGACTGACTCCTGCTGCAAGGACATGGATACTGTGTCCATGTCAATGCAGCAGACAGCACACGCCTCACAGTGACAGAGGAGGATCAGCTAAGTGAACTATCCTCTGACAGTTCAAACACATGTATGACATAAAACCACTCACACAGTTCTGGATCTCTTGCTAGAAAGACTTTGCACAATTGGCAGCAAAAGCTATGATGAGCCTTTTGCCCTTTGCAACAACCTATCTTTGTGAAAGTGGATTTTCTTCACTCACTTACTTGAAGAGATAAAGGTCGAGGCTGCAGACTGACGCTGACATGACCCTCGGCCTGACAGACTTGTGTGCTGCTCATCATGGTCAGACATCTCACTAATGTGGGGATGTGTGCTATCCACATGTGGCTTGGGGCTTCACTGTCCCTTCATGTATGTTTAAAGTTAAAACTTGATCTGTGAATTATTTGAACAGCTTAGTATTGAATGTAAAATAACAGAGTAGCTCCGTTTATACATGACACTAGGCCATGTTTAATATAAAGCACAACTGTATGCCATGTATAGACTAGGGGGTCCCTGCTCCAGCTCTTCATCAGTTTGGGGGTCCCTGGCCTGAAAAACGTTGAAGTTTTGTTTTCTTTTTTGTTTGTTGTGCTTCCAGTCTTGTTACAATGCTCTTTTCTAATAAAAAAAACATACCTGGAGTTGTGTTTTGTTTAATTCACGCATTTGTCTACATTTCCGAGGCCCAAAATGCTCTATTCCACCTGATGTCATGATACTGTTTAAGTTAACAGCTCCTTTTTACAGTAAATATTGACAACTCCAGTGAAATTATCCAAATGAATAAGTGGAACTATATTACCACTTGACATCAGAAGGTGGAACACAGTGTTTTCAGTTTGAGAGAAGAACAACATAACTTGGATCAAAAAATAGTGTACCGTATTTTTTTTGTGTTTACTAACCTCCAACCGAGTTTAACCCTTGCACACGAGTTATAACTGGTGCCTGCATTAAGGGTAGTTCCCTGACTAATTAGAATATTCCCACAGTGTCCTTGTTTTGGTTGATCTCGTTGCTACACACACGTACACACAGGCTGTAGCTCACCATAGCAGCTCCGGAAATACTAGACGCTATTTTATTGTATTTTAATACTGGACTCAGATACAAAGAAATCCTTGATGCACTTGCATCCCAACATGGTTTATTATAAGTCTGAGATGCCTCAAGAGAGTCCTGAGAGAGAATGGGCTTCACCGTCGTAGTTTTTCTGACACATTCGTGACAGATGTGCTCCTTCCTTCTGCATGATTCGCACAAGTTTGTATTGCGCATGTCATTCCCAGTTCCACATCATGGAAAGTGAGGGAATGTGTTCTAACGTGCTCCCTCACTTTTAATAACTCGTGCGCACGCCTTAATGCGAAGCGTGCGCACCGGCTATAACTCGTTTGCTTAATGCGCCTTATAATCAGGTGCGCTTTATAGCCCGAAAAACACGGTAATATGGTTCCATTAATTAGTGAAACTTTTGTACCTGTTGAGAGCGAAGGCGATCTCTTCATGTTCCCCAAACTCGCTGCGATAGGCTCCACTCACCATCCGAGTGCTGGCTTTGTGCTCTCCAAACACTTTCTTCATGGCATCAGTGATTTCACCCACAGAGCATCTGCAAAACAAATTAGTGTTTTATGAATATTTGTACACTATAAAAACCTGACATGCATTTTACAAACTTCTGTAATGTCAAAGCTCATTTGGACAGCTGTAAACTCTTAACTATATCCATGGGCGACAATACAGCGATGCCATGTTACCAGTCAGATCTGTGGAAAAATGGGCCAGCTCACAGTAACAATAAATGATTTTCAAGGGGTTTTTTTTATAATAAGTGAGAGATACTAGAGAAGTTTTATGGCTGTTTAAATACGGTGGAACAGTCCAGCAAAGCAAAAAGGCTGGAATTACCTTAAGAGTGCTCTATGTAACTTTTTGATTGGGGTCTGTCACCTGCTCGTTTCTATGGATACATCATTGATCTGCCAAGAATGTTCCACACTGGGACATTAAACAGCTCTACTTTGCATTTATTCAATTCCAGGTGGTTTTATAGCTCAAAACTACCTAGAAAAACAGATATTCTGACTGTGAGCGGGGTCGCCTCTCCACAGATCTGACCTGTAACTTGGTCTGGTTTGGTCTTCATGGAGATAAGAATGTTTAATGCCAAACTGTGGAACATGGAGAAAAGACCCTCCACCAGAAAAGTTACACAATACAAGTTAAAAAACGTAAACTTAAGGCCCAAAAGTACTGTACACAGTGCAAAGAGTAAAGGTATTTGCATATTTGTGTTGTACAACTGCGCCAAGTTATTAGCAAAAAAAAGCTTTAAAAGGGTTTTCCAATGAGGACATGAACTTTTATGTAACAACTCAAAAATAACAAACATCTTCTGTATGTTGACATGAAGCTATTAATTTTTAATGCTCACAGCAGTGGGCTTTTAAATAGGCCAAAAAAACAAGACGCTGAGCAAAATAAAATTAATTAAAAAATAAACACTTTAAGCTGTCCGTGTCCATGTGAAACCCCCCGATGTTTGAGTCAATTTCATATTTAAAATGTCCAGCAGGGGGGATTCTTTCAAACCATCATCTCGACATGTCTGACAAACTAAAACTATGGAGAGTGAATACTTTAACATCTAGAAAAGAAATGAGACAATGACATCATGCTATGGGTGTTCTTCATGTATCTCTATGGTGGAATGTTAGGGAATTTTCGTGGTTACAAATGCATGCATTAGCAAACACAGCTAAAAAAGTATTAAGATAGTCAAAACTCCAGACAAAAGGCACCTGGTTGGTTTGTTATTGTTCAAATCTTGATTTAGAGACATAATTGGACAAAAACTACAAATCAGACAGCAGCAGTCAGAGAGAAGGGGGAATGATTTTACAATAGAAGTCATTTGGGACCAGAGCTCGAAGGAACCACTTAGTGTTCATGCAAACATCCCATTTGGAATGCCGCGGCGAGCAGGCTGCCTTGTTAAAATGCAAATTTTGATGTAGTGCAGTGAGTTCTTCGGTCTGAATAATTTAAATGATCAGGTTCAACATTTGTGAATTCAATGGTTCACTGCGTAACATTTCTAGTGGAAATCTTATTGCTTTGCCTAGATTGTTCTGCAGTATAGATTCAAACTTTCTACACCAGAAAAGTTTCATGGTAAAGTACGTCGTAATCAATGGGGAAATCTGGTTCTGGTTCCGGTCTCCATCTGACAGTATGACAACATTTTATTGGTGGTTTTCAGATTCACAAATTTGGAGTCTCTTGTCTAAGTACACGTCCCAGGACATCTATAAAAATAAAAATATAAACATATGGACCTGGCCCGTGCAGCCTCCACAGCCAGCTCCAGAAGGTTCCCCTGTCTCGTCCGGGCACACTCCTCTATAGCAGCCAGGCACCTCTGAGCGACCTCTGGATCTCTGCTCTCACGCACCTAAGAACAAAGATAACCATAAAATACTAATGATATCACAATGTTTCAGTATATAAATGAGGCTAAAGAAATGTCATGTTGTGTTTGTGTTGTGTTGTTGTGTTTCACTCACACATCTCACACATGTTGAGTCATCCTGTCACAATAACATCCCAAGGTAAATATGCAGGGTTCGTGTGTTAATCAAGTGTGAATGAAAGAAAACACAACTCCAGGCGTGCTTTTGATGAGGAAACAATGCAGTAACATAGACCAGAAAACTGTGTAATATAGGCCCTTTAATGATCATGAGGAGCCATCATGTAACTATTGTAGTGAAGGGGGGTTGACCACCTGTTTGTCTCTATGGACATTTTATTGCTTTGCCTGGAATGTTCAACTATATGGCATGACACACATACATCTTGCATTTATTAAATTACAGGTGTCTTTATTGTCTGGAGACGTCACCTGCTTGTCACGATGCAAATAAATTAATGATGAAAGTTTAATGTCATACTGGAACATTCCAGGCAAAGCAATGACATCTCCATGGACACAGTGGACACAGGCAGCGAACCGTCCATTTGAACAGTTACGTCGTCCTCTGTATCAGATTTGTCCCATGTATTTGAGCAGCATTCGTCTTGTCCTAGTACAGATACATTGTATAAGCATTCCTTGAAGTAAAAATAAGTTCCCCATGTGCTGTCTGCATCCATTTATTGTCTGCTAATCACATGGATTCATGGAAGCATGCTAACCGTAACTTATTTTATTTAACATTTTTAAGATGATAAAAATCATGTAGAGATCAGATAGAGGGGGTTAAGTGAACAAAAGGCTGAACTGTCACACTGGAGGCTGTTTTTTTTTTTTTTGTTCTCCTCCTCCTCTCCTCATGTTTTGCTGTTTTGTTTTTTCTTAAAGGTGCTGGGGGTCTGGGGATCAATAAAGTATTTATCTATTCATCTTTCATTGTAAAGTTTCACTATGTATTTTTTCAGGTCAGATCTGTGAAGGGGCTACAGCATTGCAGTTTCATAATGTCACTCAGAACTATAGATAAATATGAATGACTTTAAATATCCTCATGTTTGGTATCACAGCGAGGCAGTCCTCTGTGTGGGTTTGCCAAGTGTTCTTAGAGGATATTGAACTGTAATGACATTTCTGTGCTCGGTGACCTTCTGAAAATGCCACAATGTGTTACCAATTACACAAGTGCAGGGTCAATCTCCATTCGGTTCACCTGGGCTTTTCACATGTGATTATGAATGCATGTCTGAATACTTAAGGAATTATCCATGCTAATGTCATACTCTTTAGAGCATCATTATCGAGAGCTCTTTGCAGGTGAAATTATACTTAGTTCTGATCTTAATTAGAGTGCAGCTTATGATGTTCCAAACATATTATAAGTTAATCAGATAATATTGTGTTTTCAAATTAAGGGTAATAATGAGAATTACAAGTTCACTGAGTTAATTTCTCTTTCTTAATAGATGCACAGGGAGAACATGCAGACTTCACATAGAACAGACCATTCTCAGGACTTAAAGGTGCACTGTGTAACTTTTTGGTTAGCTCAATGGGTAAGTCACTTGACTTTCCCACGGGGACCCGGGTTCGAATCGCAACCAGCTAACTGGTGTGGGTCCTTGGGCAAGACTCTTCATGCTACGGCCCACCACATACAATGATGAGAGACACAGAAACTTACGAGATGCCGGCTCAGACGTCGCCCGGCCAAACAAGGTCTGCGTCAGGCGCTAGGGAACCAGGGCGCTCTGACGATAAATGGGCTACTGGAACAAGGCGGAAGTGGGCGCGATGCGAGAATAAGTCTCTATTGGAATGCTACTACTGCAGTAACTCGAGTGAGCGGGGTTACATGAACAGGATGTGGGGAGAATGGTTGTCACGATACCCACAGTCCAAGCTTACGGCGAAACAACTAGTAGCTCAGTGTTCCAACATCCACAAACGGCACCTGCTTTCACAACTAGAGATGGACGAGGTACAACACAAACAATGCTACGGCAAGGGGGAGCCAGGACGCCAGGTCAGAGTTGGGGAGTTAGCGGTAACTCCCCAACCGGAGATCGGGTACGAAGCCCCGATAGAAATCACGCTGAACGAGGCAGCGACAGGGGCTCAAGGAAGAACTGGAGAAGGCCTGGAACGTGAAGGCAGTAACCCCCAAACTGGAGGCAGCGACAGGGGCTCAAGGAAGAACTGGAACGTGAAGGCAGTAACCCCCAAACTGGAGGAGTGGTTGCAGCAGATTCCAGGAAAAACAACAGAGATCGCAGTCCAGAAGAGCGCAGTACTAGGAACAGCAAAGATACTGCGCAGAACTCTCAAGCTCCCAGGCCTCTGGTAGAGGACCCGAGCTGGATGAGGGTGAGAGACCAGATTTTTAAAAATATATATAAAAAAAAAATCTGGTCCTCACCTTCCACGGTGGTTGGTCACCCTCATTACTACTACCCCCTTACTACTTTCTATAAACTTACATTCATACTTTTGATGCTTTAAAAGATAATCTACAATGTAAATAGTAATGAAAATAAAAACAAAACAAAAATGAAAAAGCGTCCAAACTTTTGACTGGTAATGTACAAATATGCAATTATTTTTCAATGCCCAATACAGGCCTCCTTGACATTTCCTTTTTAAAAGCAAGAACAGCCCAGAGTAGTGAAATAGGTCTGGGGAAATTGGGCTGAGCAATTAATTAAAATATAATCAAACTGAGATCAAGTCCAAGTTGCTGCTGTTCTTTTTAATTGAGAGTTCCACAGCCAGTACTTTGTCACTAAAAACATGTGGTGTGAAGCAGGTTTCAGGAAGAATTTGTCTATTTTTGTGTTTAATATCATTGATCAAAAGCGTAGCGTATAGTATAGCGGAGGCATGTGAATGCAACACGTGCATATTCACAGGGCTCTGTCTGCTTGAAGCACGTCGTCATGGAGGTAAGTTTTCTGATCAGCTGATGGACCAACATAGGTCATTTTGTTTGTGGTGAATGATGCGTGGTGTACGTGAACAAGACTAACCCGAAATTAAAGTAAACAGAACTACATCAAGTGCCCACTAGAGGTGTAATAATAACTGAAATATCGTGATATCGTATCGTCAAAAGTCTCACAATAAACACGGCTCATCACAATATATCTTTTTCCTTAAATTAATACTTATGTCTTTTTTTTATCTTTCTTTGTGATTTTAATGTCTTTCTTATTTTGTAAAGCAGCAATACTTTGTGTATGAATTGTCCTATACAAATAAACTTGCCTTGCCATAGTGTACCAGTAGCTTAAAACTACATAGACCATGATTCTTTGGTGTATAAAACTACATAGACCATGATGCTTTGGTGTTGTCAGTGCAAACTACATAAAGAAATAACTGTTATTGAACACTTTTAAATCTTAATCATATCACCATCATATTAGAACAGTACCAATGGCTTTTAAAAGGAATTTTGTAAGCCTCCACAAAATATCACAATGAATATCAAACCATGAGATGCATATCGTGAACATATCGTATCAAGGAATTCTTCATTATATTCCTAGTGCACACTGGGGTCAATCAACAGAGCACAGTAATATGTGAAAATTACCTTGGTATTGAGGTCAGAAAGTCTAAAAACTACACAAAGTGACCTACATCAACCTTTATCTGATTGGTCTTCTACAGCTGGAAATTGAAATGCACTAATTCATACTTATTCTAGTCACAACCTCAAATATCTTCAATCTACACATTCAACTCCTTCATACAGTTTAATATTATCCTTTGACCCTAATACTAAATAGCTTGTCAATCTCCGTGTCTCACCTTTTTTAGCTTTTCAATCTGTTTCTGCCGTACTATGGTATTATCTATGGCCAGCACTTCCACAGTCTCCTCCTTCTCCAGACGGTACTTATTCACACCCACGATGACCTCCGAACCTGAAGAGGGAGCACAAGGAGAAGCAGACGCATGTTAGCATAAAAATAACAAGACATGTCGAGAATGCATTGAAAATCTCTCAAGAAACTTTTAAACTACAGCTCTTAACTAGAGGAAAATCCTACTTTAGTAGAAATAGGAATGTTCCACACTATGGCATTATATATGACATTATAAGTGGATGGGTGAGTGGCTCCTTGTTGTAAAGCGCTTTGAGTGCCTTGAAAATTTGACTATTTAAGTAGTTTCCAAGCCTAAGTTTCATAATAAACTACTGGTTCATAATTTAGAAAATCTTTGTTCAGGGGGAAAAAAAACAACCAAAAATCCTTAAAGCCTGACAGAGTAATGCCATATTGTGGAACATTGCAGTCAAAGCAATAACAAGACAAGTAGAATCCTCTGGGTGAAAAACTGAAGTCCGACTTAGATATACACTTAATATTTTTACTTTATATAAAATGTACTTTCTAGAAATATTTTTAATTTAGTTGTTTTGTGGAATTAGAATAAGAATTTTGTTGTTTCCGGACAAAATTATGGTACTTGAAAAACTGCAGACATTGTGATTGTCAAATTGTGATTTCAGTGAAATCATGACTAATCTTGCAGCTCTAATTTTGTTGTTTTTCATGTAAGTCAGGCTTTTGGAATCAAAAACATCAAAGCAGTTACTCAGTACTTGAACTACTGTCACTGAATACTCCATTAACCCACTCTTAGTATTTTCAATTAACTCTACGCTCAGTTAACTAGAATTATGGCAACAACTATCAGCTTTCTACATCTTTCTCCATGACAAACTGGATGTGGCCTATTTCTCAGTAACTCCTCCGAGAATAAAAAACACAAATAATGAACACCAAAGATTGACCAAAAAACTAAACCAAATATTTAGCAAGCATCAGATATGAGCCACAACCAGAATTCAAACCAGCTACACCAAAAATACTGTAAATTGTATATCTATGCATCACTGGCATTTCGAAAGAACAGCAAACCAGTGTTCGCTTTTCCATGATCTCCCCAAACATGGACAAGATTGGAAAATGTGTTGTAGCCTGACATGATCCCTGGGTTATTTTTACTGCAATGCCCCAAATGTGGTCCAAATAGCACAGAAGAACTGATCCATCTCGGCCCGCTTCAAAGATGAGTGAAGATTCCACGGGGGAAAATCTCGTGGGGGATGGAGCTGCAATGACACCACTGCCCCAGAAGGCTCCAGAAGGCACCAGATCTCAGCTCAAATAGGTTCCTTCGCTATTCTTCCATTTCATATTAGAATTTCAGATGGTGAGTAGGAGCCAGGGTGTATCTTAAAGGGCCCTGATGTATTTGAGCAGAATTTATCTTGCCCTAGTATAGGTGTAGCAGCTGTTGGAATCAAAATATCTAATCCTAACCCTGGGAACTGTCTGCATCTAATTATAAAGGATTATCGTTATCGTTTGTGGAATAATCAGGAAGCATGCCAGTTGTTGTTACCTTTACTGGCAAGACAAAACTTTATTCTGGCCTCTAACAGTTGTGAAAAGTGATCCTGGACTAATTGTGGTGAATAATTAAAAATACTAGTGCTGTAGAGCGGATTTAATGAAATATCTAAACTGAAAATCCTCTACGGTGATTAAAAAAAAAATCTACTCTAATATACTAACAGATACAAAACCTATTTTCAAAACTAGATACTCATTTGAAGTATTTATACTGTAAAAAAAACAACACCATAGAAACACACACGCACAAAAAGAGGGTCAAACTGAACCTTTCCTGAATAGCCTTAGAATTTTTGCAAATTTGTATCAGAACTAATATAACACCACAAGATAATATGATATTATTTGACTTTGTGAATGATATTGTATTGCATAAAAATATGTTTTTGTGGTACTGAAATTGGGACGTATCAAGTCTTTTATTTATTATTATCAACACTGTGTTTGAATTTGATAAATATGAAAATGGGTTCACAGACTTGTCATATGAATCATTTCAACTGACAACATCAGTATTTTTGTAATTGAATAAAGTAAAAAATCTCTTTCAGATTACCAGATATAACCCATGTCACGTTATCTGCAATTTGGCACTAAAAAGGTCCAATGAAAGTCTAACTTGTTCAATGTTAAAGGTGCACTATGTGATTTTTTTGGTTAGGGGTTTCTATGGAAATGTCATTATTCTGCCTGGAATGTTCCACAGTATAACATTAAACAGCTCTACCTTACATGAATCTGACCTGTAACTTCATCTGGTTTGGACTCCATGAAAATAGAAAGGTTTTATGGAAGATAATTTGTTCCATCAGATTTTGAATTTTAAACGCTGTTGAATTTCTCACATTGAATTTTTTAACATGTTTGAATTATTTTTATTCTGAATTTTTGTTTACGAAATTATATGTATTATTATAAGTATTTAAAGAAAATAACTTAATAAATATTCAGCAGAAATATTTTCCAAGGCCTCAAATTCAAGAGTCAAAATTCCAAACATGTAAAATTCAGAGTGTAGAAATTATTGATTGATGAATTGCTTCTGCCTTAGTATCTTGAATCTTTGCTGCAAATTTTACACTCTGAATGTTACACTCTGGATTTTACGCTCTGAATTCCACAATCTCCATTTAAAAGGTGAAACTTTTATTTTGAATTTGAAACATATTGAAAAAAAAGTACACTTAAAAACAGTTACAAAATTCAAAGGGAGAAATTCAGTGGGATTTAAAATTCAGAATCTGATGAAACAAATGATCTTCCATAGGTTTAATGCCATACTGTGAAATATTCCAGACAAACCAATTACATCTCCATGGAGAAACGTTTGACAGACCCTTCACCACAAAAGTTCCACATTGCATCTTTAAACTATGTGAGAAATTTTGAATCTTATGACATCATGTGAACCCAGCCAAAAGAGCAGTTTTATGACAAGTTTAAAACGGATTTAGCGATGAAATAGTGGATTATGAGTCATGTGAGGTGAAATGTAAAAGGAATGCTGAAGGGGAATTATTAATTTCTTCATTGGATTATAGGAGAGGATAACAGAATTGAATTGTATAACAGGAAGCAAATGTCGAATCTGATTTCACAAAAGTCAATAAAGTTTTTAGAATTTTAACCTCATTTGTTCTTACGCAAAAATGTCTGAGAAAAAAGGAAGAGCAAGAGGTTACATTAATAGGTTATTTTCAGCAAGGAAGAAGACAGAGAGTTTAACAGTTATAGCAACAAATTACCCCTTAACCTGGAGACTACTGGTTCAAATTCTTATTCTTATTGCATGTTATTCTTGTGCCCTTATGCAAGACACTCACAATACATATAAAGACATATTGTGGGAAATTTACTTCATTAAGAACGGTAAAGAGACTTTGAATACCAAGAAAACAAGTGGATTACTCACGTCCTAATATTTTAAGACCAAAATGACGAGGCTCACTGCAGCAGTTAGTGGGGTGACCATTTTTCAATGTAAAATCAACTGGAGCGAACCCGTGCTCACTTCCTATTTGGATCGCCCTGTTTGGACAGTAAACCACTGTATTGTATATTTAAAAGGACTTGATCAAAGAAATTGGATCACTGACATAAATTAAATTAGTGGCTCAAACCCCTATCAGTGTTATTGTCGTGCCCTTATGCAAGACATTCACAAAGCTTAAAAGAAACACTCTGGGAAATTGACTTTAAATTGCCATGTTATAATAGTTCCTCTTTCTTATTTACCCATTCTAACTTGTATTTAGAGTGGTTCAAGCATCTTTATTCTGCATTTGAGGCATCATGGTTGAAAAAAAAAAATCAAGAT
This sequence comes from Scartelaos histophorus, assembly GCA_000787155.1. Taxonomy (NCBI): domain Eukaryota; kingdom Metazoa; phylum Chordata; class Actinopteri; order Gobiiformes; family Gobiidae; genus Scartelaos; species Scartelaos histophorus. Next base: position 46,687 of record KN489371.1, read on the forward strand.
ACAAGAAAACTAGTTTATTAGTCCTTCCAAATATTTTAAGACCAAAATGATGAGGATTAATGCAGCAGTTAGAGCCAGGGTCCATGGAGCTGGAAGAGCCCATGTGCTAACTTCATATTTGGATGGTTAAAAGCTTAGACTATGTGACTTTTTAACAAATATACATAGATAATATCTTTTTTTTTATTGTAAACCACAAAATTGATCTAAAATGACTGGATAACAGAAACTGGACCATTGACTTGAATTCAGTTCGCGGCTTGAACATCTATCAAGAATTGTATGTTGTCGCTGTGTCCTCATGCAAGCCACTCACAATGCTTAAAAGAGAAATATTCTGGGAAATTTCCATTCAATTGCGTAGTTTCAACTATGTTATAATTGTTCTCTTTTCTTATTTACCCACTCCAAGTTGTATTTAGCATCTTTCTTTCTACATTTGAGCCAAACATCCCATTTTCATCTAAAGAAGTTGGAATGGAGCATGAGGGATATTTGAGCACCAAGAAAACTCACTTATTACCATATCAAAAATTCACTGTGATATCCCATTTTAATACTTTCGAGGTGGCAAATTACTTCTTTTTATACACAAAAAAACACAGAAACTGGCTACTCAGTTGTTGGTGAATGCAATTTCTACAATACTGTGTTCAAAATGACAATCTCCCTCAAGGCATGAAGCAAGAAATAAACACAATGGCAGAATATCTTGACCCTAAATATACCAGGACCATCATGGTGTGTCGGATTTGGCCAGGCCTAGTGTTGCCAAATCTCAGCAGGGCCAACTAGGGAGTCAATGAATATAAATGAGAAATGGCATTAGAAGATTATTGCAAACATGGGTAGTCCATAATGGCTAAGCTTGAACACATGGAAATGCAGCCAGTTCACACAGAGATAAGAATTCCTGTCTACTTTGGTATTTATACATGTTTTTTCAAGTGTATGTTGTGTGCATGTGTTCCTGTGGTGATGTTATCTTGATGTCTGGGCAAATCGGAGCTGCCAGCTGGGCCTATCACCACAGTAACACCTGGACGGCAAATTCAAAGGTGCGGCGATTATGTAAATGCGAATGTGTGAGTTATAGTTAAAAAGGTCGATATTACGTAAAATGGACTGTTGTGAGCCTCTAGCCATGGTATATTGTGGATACCTGGAGATGTGTTTTGCTTCATTCATACATATTTGATTAATCCCGCATTATAAGAATGTTCTGTTCCACTTTGTGATGTCATGTAGTGGTAGTTTTCAAGTAAACGGCTACGGTTTACCTTTAGTTCAGTAGAGATTGGCTGAAATTATCCAAATGATTCTAAAGAAGATGTGTGGAGTGTTAAAAATACAGTGGAGCACTTCATATTACTACATGACATTACAAGGTGGAGCAGAGCATTTTCAGTTTGTGAAAAAAATGCAGGGTTTGTGCGTTAAACGTGTGTGAATGAAACAAAACACAATTCCAGGAAAAAAACATTATGACATAGACCAGAAAATAGCGCAATATGGGATTTTTAAGGGTTATCTACACAACATTGTATACAGTATATTGTGTATCTGCGGAAACTAATACTAGGCCTAGTTTTTTTTTTCAGTATTAAAGCACAACTATTATGCATTACTTGTATTGTTGTATTGTATTGTAAAACTACACAAAAGTTCCCTCCTCGGACCATAGACTGTACAAAGAAGTGGACTAAATGAGTTTGGGATCGCCCATAGCATTGAGGTCCAGTCAAATGAAGCTCATCAAGGGATGCAAAATCGGAGCAGAATTCCACATTAGGAAAAGAAATGTATTTACGGAGAAAATAGTAAATAAAAACACTAGGATGTGTAGAGCGGGTGTTAAGACTAAATATCCCTGCAGCAGTTGGAGCTGGAAAAGATCAATTTTGCATATGTCTCCTTTAAACTACAACACATGTAGATCATAATTTTACATTTTGTTCCATGTAAACCACAACATTGATCTAAAACCATTGAATAACAGAAATAGGACTATTGACTTCATATTCAAATGTGCAGAGCTGATCCCAGCCTCTTCCATGTGGTATTTCACAGTATGATGCATTCAATATAGATTTGCTTATGTTTATTTTTGAAAAGTGGTTACGTGACATTTTAAAAGCCTCCGTGCATGACTTAGGAGAATGTGAGTGGAGATTGAGAGTAATTAAAACAAAAAAAGTTGAATTTCTCAAAGCTCTACACTCTGTCATTCATTATTCACACAATCCTCACACGGATTTCATAATATTTTTATTTCAAACGCCATTTTCTATCACTAGCATATAATTTAGTTGCTATAAGATAAGATAGATATGATATTAAAACACTCTAAACAAATGGGGGAAAAAAATCATCCATATTAGGGCCTGGACCAGATTTAAAAACTTGAAAAAATAGAACTAGTCAATTTGAAACAGTTTGCAGTGGTCCAAAGGTATTCTTCAAAGTCCTTATAAAGTCCTATTAAAGCTGATAACAACTAGCATGCTCACACGCACTTCCTAAACATGCAGCGGACATACATAATTGTGCTGTGTACAATATATCTGCACTGAGGGAAGACATTTTGCTCAAATAAAAAAATTGGTAATAGTCATTTTTTAGAGAAACAGATCAAGATATTGACAGGGGTTGTGATGCTAACTGTGAGCACTGCTTTGTCTGAGGCTTTGTTAGACTTTAATCTGAGTGAAATTTGATGAAAAAGAGCCGACTTAGCTGGAACTACAACGGGTGAGATGATTTGTTCTTTTTGGGTGTGTTTGCTAATCTGTGCATTGTGTCACCATGGTAACCTCTGAACATTCCATAAGATACAGATACAAGTCGATGTCACTGCAAAGTATCAGTAATAAAGTACTGCGTATGGCTTTGTGTTACCTGAGTCGATGCGTGCCTGTCTGCGGGCGGCACACTCCTCGATGCGCAGTTTGGGGATGCCCTCTGCCACGGCTCTGGCCATACCCCCCATCTCCTCAATGTCATTAATGAACTGAAAAATAAAATGAGGCACACGACGATGAAGTTCACCTTTGAAAAGTGATGCAGTGGAGCAAGAAAGCAAGACAAGTTTCCAGCTGTTACTAACTATGGCAACAGGCCTAAATTTCTATACATTTCTCTTAAAGGTCTGAAATTATGCAGTCTTGTGAGCTTTAAGCTATGTTATAATGTTTTACCTCCTCAGTAACAGAGGTGGAGTTGTGTTTTGCTTCATTCACACATTTGAGTAACCTTTTATTATTAGTCTGTCTGCATCTCCAAAGCTCAAAATGCTCTGTCCCACCTTGTGATGTCATGTTAACAGCTCCTTTTATCTTTAGCTCAGGAGACATGGCAATTCCAGGACTGAAATGATCCAAATGATCCTATTGAAAGTGTATGGAGTTCAAAATCACAATGGAGCACTTCCTGTATTAACACAAGTCATCACAAGATGGAAAGTGTTTTCTGTTTGAGAGAAGAACTCTGCTTAAATTTGCAGGGTTTATGTGTTAAAAATAATAACAGATCAGGAAATAACAACATGGGCCCTTAATATTGTTTTTGTCCATTACAAATAAATATTTAAAGCATGATGAAATTCACGTCTGAAAAATGCTTTTGGTAACTCAAATTTATAATGATGAATCACTAGACAGCGGTTCAAATCCACCGCTTTGATCAAACTTCAAAAATGTCCCTGCGTCAGAGCCCAACTGTTATGACCTTTACAAAATGGCCACTCATTTGTAGTCATCAAAAGGTCTCATTTTTGAAACGTAATATTCCAAAAGAACCAATATTAATTTAGACAAGTCGCAGCACATCCAATGAAACAGGATTATAACACATGCGGCTTTCAAGTTGAGCTATATTTTGGGGGTAAAAATGTCTAAAAATATAT
>KN489372.1:0-21235 GCA_000787155.1 Scartelaos histophorus
ATTTTCAATATCGTGCAGCCCTAGAAGCACACAAGCGCAAAAGTTGTGGGTTTAATTCCTGCCATGTTCTTGAGCAAGATTCCCACCATAACTGTGAATGCATAATGGCGCTTAGCACTGAAAAGCTTGTCAAGTTGGAAAAGTCCATCAAATATTTATCACGAACACCATATCACATGTATTTATTTTTGAATTCTTTACCATATAGACTGCCGGGCCATCAATTATGTAAAGAAAGGAGTTTAAAGCTAGAAACACAAAAGCTCAGGCAGTAGCTCATTGGTAAATAGTCTTTCTCTGATCGGATGTTGGCGGTTTGATTCCAGCTCCCACCAGAATACCATAGTCCTTGGGCAAGACACTTAACCCTCCTTACCTCTAATGTTTGCATACACAGGTGTGAGAATGAAAATGAGAAAAACACCTTGAAGGTAGAAAACAGCTGTATAAATATGATCATTTCCCTTTTATACAAAACACTGCTCTAGCTACGAGCAACATCTTACAATAATATAGATAAAGATATAAGTTTGTTTTTGTTACTATCTCCAATTCCGACCCAGCCTTGTCACTGTAAAAGAAATCAATCAGAAGACAGGTTGAGAGATTGTGGATATTTTTAGGTTTAGAATCAGATTACGTCGAAAGCGCCTGGTTGAAAAATGCTCCACATTCACATAATGGTGTTGGGCAGGATTTGTATCTGTCTGGCCTGCATGTCTGGAGGAAACAGCAGAGGAGCTAACAGCATTAGACGTCCTGATGCATGCTCGCTGAACACATGAGAATTGATGAGGCACCGTTTCAATAGTTATTTGATTGAGATATATTCACAGATATAGAGGCTTTCTGAGGATGTGCCTTTGTAGAATCAGACACAGAGAGATCAAGGTGAAAATGACTCAACTCAAAATACTATTGTGATACATGCATGAATAGCTGCAGTGTCGCATTCACATTAGTATGAATCAAAGTATTCAGATTTATTATATGTACTTAAGCATGATTGCAGCAGTTCATTTGTCCTCTGTGCACAGTAATATCAGGGACACATGGACTTCTGCTGAGGATGATTAATGTTAATGCAGAATTTAATTAGACTTTATTAACATGCTTCGTTTATGATGTTTTTGTCTTGTTTTAAAGAATCACAGCCTTGAAGAAAAGATTCGGTAATGTTCTGAGATGCTGTTTTTTCACTCTTTAGAATGACAAATAAAGAACATTGAACCTTGAACACTATGATGTGCGTCATCTGATTCAAACACTTACAGTGATTAGCGAGCCAAGACCAATATAACTCAACACAAAGGTAATAACTATTCAACTCTGACCAATGTTTTTACTGAAAATTGGATCGTAACCTCAGTTCAGGTTAGAACTAAACTTGTCCTTTTTTCTACTTTTCAAGATTGCACTGACTTTTGTTTTTTATTAAATGAAATAGAATTTGAGGTTGTTCATCTCCCATCTCCTATTTCCTATTTCCGTGCACGTAAAAAAAAGGTGCTATATTTAGCATTAATAATGATATTCCCGTTTGCCTTAGCATACCATATCTAGCCTGTTTTTCAACTCTTTTTTTAGTGTATGATGGTCACTTGACAAACTGAAGTGTTTTTCTCCTCATCAAAGCGTTCATCTCCTTTGAACACTTCGTATAGATCCATTTTCTGTTCCCAAACCTGCCAGATTAAAGTCGTCATCGTCCCGGCACGCCTCCGTCTGATTAGCGGCAGTCTGACACACAGGGTTAAATTACGACGCTGAAATGCTTTGTAAAACGTAATATTTGTTCTTTAAACTCAGCCTGTTGTCGGAGCAGACGTAGTATAGTGTTTTGCTTATGCTTCAAGACACACAATCCTGTTAGGAGCTGGCACAGATCTGTCCGTTTGATGCCAGTGGAAATATTACAGTCTGTTCAGAGATGGAGCGGACACGAGGCATAATGCAGATCGTAATGAGCCTGCTTTGTACATGTAAGAGCGCGAGAGGAGCGGAGACATGATGTGGTAAATCATCACAATCCCCTCATCTTTCTATTGTTTTTTGTTGGTTTATTTGAGTAACGGCTCTCTTACTTGTGTAAAAGTTTTGGCAACTCTTCCCACTGTGAGAAAATCAATAGGTGACAGAAGATTTATGCTGACAATATTAAATTACATTCCGTTTGAAATGAGTTTATCAGTCTATTGTTTTGTAGTCTATTATTTTATGTGTTATTATTTATGTATTAGTAAATCAGAAGCAGTGGAAGAAGTACTACATTTTAAGTAAGTAAAAGTACAGATATTTGAGCAAAATAAATAAATAAAAAATAAATAAAAGCATCAAAAGCAAAAATCTACTTAGTAAAAGCATTGAAGTACCTGTTTTAAAATGTACAAAAATGTATTTCTCACATATTTTGATATCTTATTAAGCTTTAAATGTTGTGATTTGTGCTAATATTATAGAAACAATTACATTTTTACATTTGACAATACTTTAAAGTAAGGCTTCTTTGTAAAGAATATAATGAGCCCTAATCATTTGTTTATAAGCTCTTATAAACCATTAACTATCATTTCTAGATTTATATCATTTATACTGCTAATGATCCATTAACAACAAAACATGTGCGAGCATTGATAAGCTGCTTATTATACAACAAGCTCTTATACAGGACTTGAGACACTTCCCAAGGCTCAAGAAGACTCATGGACTCAAGACCCTCCCAAGACTTGGGACCTTCCCAGGACTAAGCAGATCCCTGGACTCGAGCAGAGCCTTGGAACTGAGAGCCTCCCAGGGTTCGAGACCCTCCTTGGACTTAAGACCTTCCCAGAACTCAAGCAGTTCCCAGGACTCGAGACCCTCCCAGGACTCGAGCAGATCCCTGGATTGGAGACCCTCTCATATTTTTGGTGCACATTTAACCGCAGTGACTGTACTTAATGTTCTGCTTGACTGCATTTAATCAAAACTAAATACAAATAATACATTACTTGAGTTATTATTCTGGCACTAAGTTTTAAGTCTAAACCTCATACTCGTATATGAATCCAATCATCTGTCTTCCTACCCTCCTCTGCTGTGATATCAGCCTTGTGTTTACAGATGCTGGTGTCTGTTTGAACCCTCACAGCCGGATGTGGATGTTGTCGTGAGCATGAGGTGAGTCGCACTAATACAAAGCAACAGTGTGATCAGGATGCAGCAGGTGTTGTCCGTGACCCGAGCGGCGCGAGGCCCGCTCCATCCATCAGAGCTAAATGGCAGATGGTCCTCTCTGTGGCCGGACAGGAAGTGCACCGACACAATTGGCCGTGGAATCGCGGGGAGCACTCTACCTGCTGATAATCCACTTACCCGCTGCAGACAAAGCTGCTTTAATCTGCTGTCCCCCCTCGCCCCCTCCTCCAGCCACCTCACCCCCTCACATGGCCAGGCCGGGCTCCATGCTGTAGGATCATCAATGATCCTGTGTAGAGCTGACGGGAGCGCTACAGTGAATCTGTAATCACATCAATATAAGGGCCAGAACAATCTATACAGCCCCAAACACAATGTGTTTGTTTTTATTTTAAAGTTTGTGTCTAAAATACTGAATGGGAAAGGTGGATAAAAGCAGGACTTAAGTGGATCAGGCCAAGACGTGAGTCTCAGAGGAAGCCATTAAATAATCAGATGATCTTTGATGGAGATCTGGTGCCAGGGTGCTTCATCTGATCAAGCTTCATTAAAACAAGGCAGACATTTTGAATCCAAGCAGGGATTCTGTGTAATCTCCTGCATCAGAGAGGTCTGTGGTGCTGAAATGCTGCCCACTTCAAAACACATTTACACTGAGCATAACTGAGCCTGGATCATGGGGCAGAGCATGGCTCTTCCTCCAGAACATATCTGCTAAAGAGCAACAATAATGAGATGTCCTCTGTTCTCACAGCTCAGAGCCCTACAGAGAGGACATGTCAAAGAAGAGAGGAAACCCACGGTTAGCACAGACTCGGGGTGAGCTGAAAGAGGCAGGTGCAGCACATCCTTCCTGTCAGCCTGAAAGAGGAAGAGTGTTTAGCTCCGAGGGACGCACAGAGAATGCTGACCACAGGGTGAAAGAATCCTCTATTCCAAGCGCATCCCGGCCATGTGCCCTATCAGCTCAGGAGGCATCTGCCAAGTGAAAACTGCTGCCAACGACTTCACAAGTGAAGCCTGCAATACCGAGAGGAAAGTGGGTCTGAGGAGGAGCGCGACCTTGATCAACACAGTCTCTGCTCCAGTGAGAGGAACGCTTCTGGTACTTACTGCAGTAATGAGGGCAATGATGAACCTTAACTGTTACACCACTAATATGTATCTGCTGCTTTTTTACTTATTCATGTCTCTTATTTTTTAATGATGTATCCACTGTCTGGGTTCATTACATAAAGTCCAAAGGGAGTATTTGTATTATGGGAAACAATAATAGTAAAACTTTTGAAAAAGCAACTTTTTGGAGTTTTTTACCATTTTATAATGTTCCTCATTAAAAACATATCTGAAGAGCTTTTAAATGTCATCACTCCTATTCCTTTTCATGGTTAGCTGTAGGATTCTGCCCGATGCTCAACCCACAAACCTACATCACCCATATATACTTATAAATGATATAAAACAATACACTGCCACTTCACAAACTTGATGAGATGTAGTAGTTTCATCAGAGAAACAGAACATGTGCCAACTGTAATGTGATATTGTTCTGAAGGGGGAGTGACGTAGGGCGCAAAAGAAGAGGAGATTCAGATCATTAAAAACAAAAGTGAAATTATGTAAAAATGAATACATTATTTTCTGTAAATAGAATACATACACAAAACAATAAAAGGAAACATGGTAATCTGAATATGTTATGCATTTAATACCCCAGTGTACATGTAATATCCCCTCTTAAATTAAAAGAGGACATAATGAAGCGGCAAAATAACAATATATGAAGTTATTTGGAGCCTTTTAAAACTTAAGAATGCTACATCACTGCACATTACAGGAGACGGGGGATGGGAAGTGATTGGGGGAGTGGCTGTAGGTCATTCACAGGTGTCGGAGTGGATGATTCACTGAGATATTTTTGATTGCCAACCCCCAGTCTCAGTAGGAGCCTCGTTACCTGCTGCATCTCCTCTCACTCGTAACAATGAAAAACACTATAATTTACAGTGCTGCTAATGTGTATCTAGCCATGTCCGTTTATAGTGTACTCTCCTTCACTTACAACAAGATCTATACAGCTGCAGCCGCTCTTTTACTGTTCAAATGCCCTTTGCAGTTCAATATACAATGCAGTGAACAATAAAAATTACCAAAATGAGATTGGCCTCATTCCCAATAGTCCTGCTGATCGACACGACTAAACCTTCCACCCTTTAGCATTTAAGTCAGGGCCAAATTGTAATAGGCTTTTCATTTCTGATTGCCTGTGTTTTTGATTGACCTTAAGTAGCACCCAATCTTCTCTAAATGGTGATTACTATGGAAACACAGGATAATTTGTTCTATAGGCTCATTTTAAGGATTTTCAATTTCACCCGAGGGCAGCAGGTGATGAAAGAACAACACGGTGACCAATAACAAGGAAAGAACGAGCGTTGTTAAGGTGAAGGTAACACGTACGGGTGGTCAGATTTGCATTATTGAAAAGTTTGAGTTGGGAATCAAGCCACTACTTTCTTTCTTAGTCCAAGCACATATAACGACCAGGTAATTAACTTTGTTCAGAGCGAGCCACAGTATTGAATTTTTGCTTTTGGATGTGGTTAGAGATTTGTTGATCAACCTGAAGGGACAGATATTTTAGTTTACAATTTCCTCAATAAATTACTTTTGCTTATATACAGAGTGTAGAGTGATTTTAAAGGTTCTGTATTACACAAAATTAACTCCTGTGAGCTTTAAGTCATGTAAGAATGTTGTTACCTCCTCAAAAACATACCTGGAGTTGTGTTTTGCTTCATTCACACATGTTATTGTATTGTTATTATTGTCTGTCTACACCCCCAAAGCTCATAATGGTCTGTTCCACTTCTGGGGATGTTTTTGATGAGGAAAGAACGTTATAACATAGATTAGAAAATTGCATAACATGAGCCTTTTGAGTCTTTGCTAACCTGCTTTGTAAATTGACCAGGTATTTGTTGGTAACATGTTTGTTAGTAATCATCAAGTAATTAAGTACCTGAGAAACAGTCTTCAGTGCACTTTTTTGGTTAAACACTCCAGGTAATATGGGATGAAAGTCAAAGTCAAGCTTCGATCAAACAAGAAAATTTGTGGCATTATTCAACTAATCAATCTGTTATTCAAGAGGAGATTTAGAACATTGTGCTTTCTGCTTTTCAAATTAAAAGTCCTGCCTCAGAGGTCAACATGTTCTCTGCACTTTTCAGTCAATGTGCTTTAAAAAGTCATTGGATTCTTTTGTTTTAGCTCAGACGAGGCCACGGGGCACTTGGTCATGGTCTTTTTCTTGTCGCGGGCCTAAATGTAAGTCTGCATTGATTAGACTATTTGTTAACAGCATGTGTTAAAGTCTAGTGAGCCGAGTGCTGGGTTGCCAAGCTCAATACTGCTCTTACAGCCAAAGTGTCCGATCACTCATCACAAATATGCAAAGCGTTTTGTTTCTGTCGCCATTGACATTTTGTTTCAAAGTCAATACAGGCCACTTATTCACTCAGTCGGGCACAAGTATAGAGCTAGTCTTCTGGGCATAAAGGAAAAGCAAGGACACAGTGTCCTGCAAAGTTTTGCCATCTGCTGAAAAGTGTGTGCATGTGGTCATTTCTTAAAAGCCTCTTCTTCACAACAATCAGAGTGAAAACAGTAAGTACCACAGTTTTCCATCATATAAATGTCACTTGAGTCGCAGTGCAGCGTGCAGCTAAACGGTTGGAAACACAACAGAGGGACAGGTTAATGGTGCCTATATGGAGACAATAAAACTTTCTTTTTTTTTCAGACAGATTATTTTATTGATCAGTCACTATAAAAGACTACAAACAATAAAACTGGAGGAATGATAAAATAAAGTGGCTATGGCATCCAATTCTGCTTTAAAGGACTTTTAAATCTAGGTTCAATGCATCTCATTAGTCTATTTTTGGTCACCTCTCCAGGGATTGCATGTCCTTCGAGGACTCACCTTCGATTGTTTATGAAACTGACTCTGAACTCAGAGAGGAGCTGAACTGTGGCTCGTCAGAACAGGCCAGACAAGAGCCAAAGGGACACGAGAGCTAAGAAGTAACTTTCTGGAGAAGTAGTTACAGTCAAAAAATACTGGTGGAAAAACTAAACTTTTCAAGGACTTCTACTGTACAGGACATCTAATTAGTCCCATTAGGTAACAGGAGACAGTATGGGCCCGAGGTAGAGTGCACCCCTGACAATTGCTTAGTTGTCACAGTTTCACACAACAAACACATAAACATATAACATTTACCATTTAGAGGTAGAAGGTATTGCCCCCGAGAGAACATACAGTAACAATACTAATGATGCCTTACACTTGTAACACACTATACAGTATACACAGTATACAGTCCACTTTACTCTCAAAGTACTACACTGGAGTTATGTTTCATTCACTTCACACTCAGTGGAAGCTGTTGTGGCCACAACTGCCCTGGGGTAGACTGACAGAAGCAAGGCTGCTAATGTGCGCTATCGTCCTTCCTAACACAACAACAGAACTTGACCCAACTCTACCAGGGGATTGAACCATCAACCTCCATGTTCTGAGGCTGTAGTACTGCCAACATATGTGTAAACAACTCAGGTCTTTTACTAAATGATTCCCTAAGAGCAGATAATAATAAAATTCAAGGTTTTGGAAACACACATCCATAGCATAGGTGATATTTGTGGGTGGTTTGGATCATGTCCAGTCAAATGAAAAACGTATTAACTGCTGGGTTTTCTTATTTAATTGTATGAACAGTAGTTTTTTTGTAAGACTTTACAACATGCCAATCTTTACAGGTTGTTCCCATTATGCATGGACATTGGTATAGCCGTCATGTTACCATGGCTCTGAGAGCAGCATCAAAGTGAACACAGAGTCCTTTTAGGCTGCAGTGTACAGGGACAGGACGGGACGCCTCTCTCCTCTGAGCATGAGTCTGCTGCAGTGAATATTTCATGATCGTCTCACACACATGGACAGTAACAGCGTGAAGGAGATCATGAGGGATGAAGCTGGAGTGTCAATGAAAACATAAATAAACTTAAGAATAATGTACAATCATACAACAAATATAAGGCTTTATCATGACCACCGATGAACAGAAACATAAAATACAGAACATGGATTTAAAGGTGCACTATGAAACTTCTCTGGTGGAGTTGTCGTATGTCGTCTCCATGGTTTTCCATGGGGAGTTTATATTTCATAGATTGTCAACACAGTGACAGTAATGTGTTAAACAGATCTGCTTGTAGTTGGATATTAACCTGCTGGCATCACCTGTACTGCCATACCGTGGAATATTCTAGACAAAGCAGAAGCTTTCACAAGGAGGGAACTCCTTGTGAAAGCTCCCTATCAGAAAGGCCAAGGTTCTTTTCTACTTTGAGGTGAACTTTTTCAGTGTAACCTGGTTTTGTGACACTTCTTGGCTTGATGATAACTTCAAAGTGATAAATTCTTTACCTGCTCACATAAAAACTATCACCGGACTGTACACCTTTATAAAACAGACAAAGTCCTGGCTTGTGAAACAGTAGCAATATTACAATGTGTGAAATGTGAGTGTGAAAGAGATGGGCTGATAGGGACTGAGAAAGAGTGAAATGTGCAAGACTATAAGTGCAGGATAGTTTGATTGTCTTGACAAATTCTCTTTATTTATAGATTTTTCAACCGATAACCCCACTGATTTTTTTTTTCCTGAACATTTTAAAGTCCTTCATCATCATCACACAATTACTAAATATTGCATTATCTTCCATTGGACATTTATAACTACATGACGTAAACACTCACACTAACAGTCACACTAAATCATCCACCAGAGAGAATCAGGAATCACTAATCACTAAAAGTGTCTTGCTCAAGAGTACTAAGTTGTAAGTAGTACTGGTGGGAGCTGGGATGAAATTGTCAATGCTTTAAGTGAGTGGGAAAGCCTTAAATACTAACTGTCCTAAGTTTTTATATGCTGCATGATTTTAGTGAAGTTTTCTTCCTAAATTTCCACAAATACATTACACTTTGAATGCACAGCTAACAAAAAGTCCCTCTGAGGCTATTACCAAAACCCCTGTGCTTAGAGTGACCCTCAAACCAGATTATAAACCTAGATTCTAACACCGCATCTGTTCTCATTTATCTGGCTAAAAAGTGTCTTTGTACTATTTCATCATCTCCCACACATTTTCATTTTGGTTCAACAAAGTGCTTACGTAATCCTAAACTATTAAATGCATTGTTGGCTTCCCAAATAGTTTTTTAGAGGGCACCATTCAGCAGTACTACAGCCTGCACCGTGACAGGCCCCCTCCCAAGCCTCCCAGCCTCCCTCCACAGAGAGGCCAAATCATGTAGCCCTATTACAGAGGAGACAAATCAAGTGTACCAAAAGCCTCCCCTCCAGCCCTACTTTCTCAAGGTTATTTTCAAAGATAGCACAAGTCTTGTTACAGTATGTGGGCTGTGAATATAAGCCACTGGAGACATACAATAACCCTATATAGTCGGAGTGAAGGGCTTAAGGCCACGCCAAGACATGGGTGTGACTAATTTGAACCCCAGGGAAGCTTGGATGGGCATGGCTTTTGTCCCGTGCAGGCAGAATACAGTTAGGCATGCTGCGTGCACTAAGAAGTCAGGGGCGGCTTGTGGGTCTGCATTCAAAAGTAATGAGATGGAGGTTTTGAGCATGATAAACACCATGGGAATCCCGCAAGACAATTGTTTTCATGTTGTGCGGAGAGCAGAAAATCATATGGCATCATCGTATCAGGAGAGCCACAACCCACAGTGAAATGGAATTGACTCTCGAGAGGCGTGTCCAATGGGATATTAAACTTGCACTATATGCAACTTTTCTGGGGGGGCTCTGTCTGAGGCGATGTTATTGCTTTGAGTGCTGCACAGTATGACATAAACTTTATTCTATCCTATGTATTCAGTTAGAGGTGTTTTAATGTTCAAAAGTACCTTGAAGAACATGCACTGTCACTGTGAGGGGTCTGCTTCTCCACAAATCTGACCTGTCGTTTCACTCCACGGAGATATGTACGTTTTATGCCATTCTGAGGAACATTTTATGCAAAACAATAGCCAACTCCTTGGGGACAAGCAAGTGGTAGATCCAGAAAAGTTACATCGTTCACTTTTAACATCACCAAAACCTTAGAAAGATAGATGGCCGTGAAAGTGCAGCATATTAAAAGTTGATTATCAAGTTTATGACAATTTAGAAGAACATGCTGATTATAAATTAGAGAAAGATTGAATGAGACATGCATATTTGATCTGGCATGGAATTGATTAAATCCTAGTTTAGACAACCTTCAGAATCCTTTTGCATCTAGTTTTAATTTGGGCCTGGCATAACTCTGTTTTGCCTGGTTTGTTTCAAGTTTGGTCCGTGTTCTTACCGGTTAAAAGTTTTATCGTTATTTAATGCTTCAAATCAGAGTAAGGACTGCAGTATGGCCATCAAGTAATGTCTGGTTTTGAGTGGGGCTTTAGCTTTGTCAGTCATTTTGTACAAGTAACATCATTAATTGAACACAAAATATAATAATAAAAAGGAAATATGTATATAAATAATACAGAAGTATGACATATTCAGTTTTTGGGGGACCGCTAATGTATTCTCACAACTTGCAATGCCAGAACATGCTACTGTCTGCCAATGAAAACACTGTAGAAGGGGAAAAACACATACTTGGTCAGTTCTAGTCTATCCTGAAGCAGTGGACACTTGGAAATCCCTGTCCCTCTGTGAGTGTTATTGTATCAGACCTGAGCTGTTCTCCTCGGCAGCAGCAGCATCCTGACTCCACTTCTCTTTTGTGTGAGGAATCCCACTTTTACGGCTCGCTGAACTCAATGAGATGACTCTGGAAGCGCTGTGCTCAGTCTGATAAGGACGCTCCTTATTTACTCAATTCAAAAGCCGGCATCAGCGATATCTCTTAATAAAAAGCGTCACATTCCCTATTTTTAACTCGTGAATGTGATAGCTGAGACTGCTCCAAATGTGCATCCCATTATGGAGTTAGCCAAGCATTGCTAACAGAGATATTTTATTTTATAATGTGGCATAATGAGTCAAGACATGTCGCTGTATATTACTTTCTAAATGAGAACTGCACTGCCTCCCTATACACAGGCCTCTCACTGATGCAGACAGATGGAAGGAAGGCATGGTGTGTGCAAAAGCATCTTCGTATCTATTTCAGATTGCATTTGATCTCAATGCGATGTTTATTTATTCTATACATACGATATGAGTCCTATTTTGAGAAAGAAACCAAGATAAAAGCATCACCTGGGGGCTGATACTGAGATGTCCTGCTTGCAACAGCATAAAAAGCAGAAATCATGTTATAACTAAACATAGCTTTCTAGAAGAGTGACAGCGAGTGCACAAAAAGATGAGGCACTTCATATTTTGGAGTGTGCTATGAAATCTGAAAAATATATTCACTGGCTACTTTATATGTACTACATTTTCCTTGGTTCATGTATGTGTGGGGATGAGCTACATCCTTTATAGCAATCAGTTCATTAGTTAATATATGGCCCTATGCATGAACAGACTAAACTCTCTTAATCACCAATCATTCAACATTATTGAAAATGTGCAAGATAAATTGGATATAAACCTGCCTCAGTTTAAGATTGGAGAAGGAAATGTACTCTGGACTTAACATGTGTTGATTTCAGGAATTGTTAATTGACAATGGAGGAAAAATATCCAATGACCAAAAATTAGAAATGGTCTGCTTTTCAAAAGAGAACAGACAGTTGTAAGATGAGAGAAAGATAACATCCAAGTTCAGCTGTAAGCCAGGTTGAGACGAGTGTAAAAGCACACTTCTAAAATGTGCCCACTTGGAGCATCTTGAGCACTATTATATAACAGTTGTTACATAAAGAGCAGCAGTGAAATCCAGGGCTCTTACTCCGCACAGGGTAGCCCTCACATGGGCCACTGCCTCAGGCTCAAAACCAAGACACATCCAGATGGATCCTCCTCCTCTGCCCTCGCTCACAGGTTTAACTCTGATCATCTTCAAATCACGGGAAGAACTAGAATCATGTAATTTCTATCGTAAAATAGTGACTCTATAATGATTTACTGATGAGAATTTTGAAACTAAGGAAAAACATCAATCTACTTGAGTAATAGGCAGCCCAGTATATATCCAGTTGTCAAAGATTTGGTTATAATCACAAGCTACAGAGACACTTGCTTTGAGATTGTATAAGAGAGATTGTGGTGGCTACTATTTAACAAAATGGACAACAGGAGAAAAAAGTAAAATAAAAATATTTGTTATGCATCTGTTTACAGAGGTGGAGATAATTGTTGGTTTGGTGCATGGGTAAACAGAATAATATGTTTCAAAGCAGCATTTGAAAACTGCAATTAAAAGTTTTATGCTCTCAAACTATTTACAAGATTGGCATGGGGTGTTTGATTCAGACACTGAATCTCACAAAAAGTGTTTGTAGCTAATCATTTCCTCCACTTTCTTTTTTTGTAACAGTGAATAAAAAAGAACATTGCAGCTATATTGTATTGTAAAAACAGTTCTCACTGGGTAAAATGAGACTGAGATTACAAAGCAATTTTATCATCTACGAACCAGGAAGTCATTCTGGTGCGATGTTGATCAAGTTGAAATCTGAAATGTGCTCATAAAAACATTGAGGGGATTATTAAGAATGCTAGGAATGTCTAAAAATGTTTGGAATGAATGTAGACTGATGCAAAACTAAACTAGTTTTGTAGACAGTAGAAATCAGGTACAGCACCTTTTAGAATGAAGGACCAAATAATACTGTACCTATTGTACTGCAGTCATAGTGTACCACATATGTTGTAGCCTATATATTGTGCTGAGTGCAGAGCTTGTCCTTGCAGCAGATGCGTTAGCTGCACATGTGTTTGCTCTTAGTTACAGTAAAGGCTCATCACACAGACAGGTAATTGGCTGCTGTTTACATTGCTGTTGGCAGGGCCCACTCTACCCCCTCTCTCCCCCTGCTCTCCTCCTCCCACCTTCACCAACACATCTGTAGTGTTCATTAGTGCAAGAGAGCTACGCTGTGTTCCGAATGTGGACGTTCAACCAATTCACTTTCAAGCTTGCAGCCGACAGGGCGTATAAATCACTCCACTGTTTATGGTAGAGGATTAAAAGTTATATACTGTGTAATAGTTTTTTCTATTACTTTAAAGTGGAGAGGTTCATGGTGGCCATTTAAAACAGAGAGATTGTATTAAAGAAGGCAGTTAGTAAGGTAAGACTTGCCCAGGTGCAGGACTAACAGATGGCGAAGCAGCTGAACTCAGTCCAGCAATGTGGAGTCATCGTCAGAAACACTTAGAGATTGTGGTTCACAGATATCAGCTGAGAGGAGGAGGCTATATCTGCATTCTGAACACGGGGTATGTAATGGGATGGTATTGACACATGTTCTAATTAAAATAGATCACAATTGCTGATAGGAAAAGACAGTGAATGTGAATCCTATAGCCATACACACAAGTGAACTATAGAATAAAATATTGTGTACCACTGTGTAAATGATTTGCTATAGAAGTATTGTGTTGACTTAAGGTTATGTAGCCTGCGGTCATACTGCAATCATAACTAAACCTGGGCGGCCAGTTTCTCAATGTGAAAGTCTTGTGAAAGCTCTGAACCTTCAGATCCAAATCAGACTCTCATGTGTCACTGAATGTCTTTACTGTACTCATGTTTACACTGGGGTTATTTGTGGGATTATTTATGGGGTCTTGCAGTTTAGGTATTGCACTTTTCACCAAAACTATGAAGTGTTTGAGGCTTTAAATGTAATTTTGCCATTTTCTATGACAATCACAATAAATATCCTGAATCGTGAGACAGGTCCGTGGTTACCCAAGGCCTGTTTGAAAACAAATGGATCACTAAGCTAATTAAGCTTTCTGATTATTTAATTATCTTGAGAACCAAAACATCAAAATAATCATGGCTACCATGGACAATGTATTTTGTACTTAAGAATAAATCAAGATTAAAATAGTTATCAGTAAAAGTTTGATTTCATCGTGTTTACTTTGTCTCTGGGAACACAGATACAGAGGCACAGACTGTTTTGAAATCAAATGTTCTACACTGCCAAGTCCAGACTTTATTACCTGTTCCAATTTTATAACTATAGTTACTATACAGTTGAAAATATAGTTTTTGTACCCTGTTATACATTGTCCTCTTACGAATGAGAACTTACGTCCCCTATATCACCTGCTGTGTGTTGTCCCTTTGCAGTGTACTTGTGTGCTAATTGCCTTCAGAGAATAGCTGACCCTTGGACCACATAAGAGTTTTATTACCTTGACCAAGCTCACTGTTCTCCGCAGGTTTCCAATCAGGAGCAACAGCAGGCGCCTAGTTCCCACATCACCCTGTATGGAGGTCATGGGGGTCTCAGATACTGCAGAGAAATACAGCCGCTGCAGGTGGAGAGGGCTCTGCTAAATAGAAAGAGGAAGTAATGTACAGTATGAACAGGTCAAGTCTACCGTGCACAGAGCTGCAGGGAGAGGAGCACTCCCTGAGGAATTCTGCAGTGCACAAGCTAAAATTAGACCAAAATGTGTCAAATAAGAGCACTGTTATGGGCTAGTCTTGCAATGTTAGCAAAATATTTTATCAGATTTTTGTTAAACAGGGAAACAATACAAAATAGTCTACTGTATCCACTTAACAATGAAGTCAGATAGCAAACTGAGGCACCCAGGCATAGTTAGTAAGGTGCTATTATTGTTCTTTTAGCAAGTGAAGTGAAGTTATCTAAAAAGCGAGATGGAGCCACATATCATTTTGTCCTTGACCGAGTACTAACCCTTTTGTGACTGTGCTCTTTGTTACCAGAAATGTACAACTTACTTTTCGCACACTGCTGCATTTTAAAAACTTTTTGCTAAGAATTTACTTACTCATTATCATCCCCCAAATGAGTTCATATAATCAACTAATGATTATATGAAGAAAGCAAAGAGAAATATGTTTTATACATGAGGGGGGAGCATGGCTTGTGTCTCGCTCTGAGCTATAATTAAATTGTTAATTAGTCAGCCCTGAGGAAGACATACATCGAAACACAATTATATTCAGTGTCCGACTGGTCTGAGCGCGGAGCAGTGGAGATGGAGAAGGTCAGTTTGAAGGAGGCAGTGAAGTTAAAGACAAGTCCATCCCTCAGTGTGATTTAGTGCCCTGTCGGTGGCACTAATTGGCACCAGTCTAAAAGTGACAGGAGCAGAGTATGTGTCATCTTTGCCTCCAGCTCCTGCTACCCTCAGACAGGCCTGCCACAGACACTACACCACTAAGTGGGAACATTATTTGTCGTAAACTTGTTTTCTGTCAGCATACTTCAGGGAAAACTTGAGCGGTGAAGAGTTGTTGAAGTTAAACAGGACAAGTTTAAGCTTTTTAAAGACACATTTTGAGCATGTGAAGGGGGTGTAAGGGGGTCTGTTCTGTTGAGCTTAAATGTTGCTTGAACATATCACGTATCACACATCACGGGGCAATCAACTCATGTTTGGGCCAAGAACTCTGACTTGATTATAAGTTGCACTGGTGATTTTCAAGTCACAAAAGAAGGAAGTATGTTTTCCTTTAGCTTGAGATCCTGGTCATGTAACTAGTATTCAAATGCATGAATCGTCTTCATGCAGCTTTAGAACTTTTTCAGATTTCAAAGTGAGGTGAGAATGGACCACCAATGCTCAGTCAATTGTTACTACCTCTTTGCAATTCCTAAAGTACCAAATAAAACTGCTTTTTTGTGTGTTTGTTTGTTTGTTGATTTGTTTTTTCACAAAATTCTGCAGGGGGAAACCCTAAAGTACTCATTTACAAAAATACCACCTTAAAGCCCGTAAACAAGACCTCACAATACTTGAACTCCTCCTCCTCATGAGGCAGCGTGTCTGAGCGCTCCCTTAAAGACAGGGTGAGGAGCTCAGTCACATGTGATGAGCTCGGAGTAGAGCCACTGTTCCTTCTTATGGTGAGAAGTCAGTCGAGATGGCTTGGGAATCTGTTCATGATGCTTGCTGGAAATATCCCTGGGAAGGTGTTAAAGGCATGTTCCATAAAGAAGCTGCAGGGGAAACACAGGGACTGTCTCTTGGCCTTGGGGTCCCATTGGATGAGCTGGAGGAAGCGTCAGGGGTGAGGGAAGTTTGGGAGTCTCTTCTTAGACTGATGTCCCTGATAATTACTTGAATTATATTTTGAGATCAAATGTATTTTAAAGCTATGAACAATGACAACTTGAGTGTACTACAAAAATATATCCTCCATGACGATCCATGCCCAGTCTAGCCCAAATAAGACTGCAAACAAACTACAATCAACAAACAAATGTCAAAAATCTATTCTAAATAAATGCATTCAGCTATTTATATTTTTTACTTAGTATCAGTATTTAAGATTTGAGCTAGTACAAGTGGAGTCAAGTTAAGGGACCTAGCTCAGAGCTTTAAACTGAAATTCATTCCTCGGGTTTAGTCCTCCTCGTCTCAGGCTTCATCTGTGTGCTTCCCCCCTGCATGTTACACTGTGATGGGCCGCCAAACCATCACTCTCTCCCCATCGGCGCAGGGATAACTTTAACTCATCCAAGTGAGAAATAGAGAATCCATTTTTTAATACGTGCTGAGGTCTTTAGTCATGCCTGGCCTCTCCCGGTACCACCCCACGAGCGCACACGGACATGGGGCGCAGGAGGAAGTGGATGTGGCGGTGAGCTTTGATGTGTCAGCTTTTCCTGCAGTATTCAAATGTGGAGCGCTGATAATGGGTAAGGAACAGCCAGGGGCCAAGCGGATAGGTGCTGTCCTCTTTCACTATAATTCACACCTAAATGTTTGTTTATATGTGCGTGGACTACTGACGAGAGAGAATATAATATGCAGTTCACTGAAGATTAAAGGGTCAGTTCTAGTTCAGAAGCTTTCATGCTCTGTAAGTAAATATAAACGTATACATTTCTATTCACAGTAAAGCTTTTATGTTATTTCGTGATCATTTTATAGATCTGAGGTTCCAAACATTTTTCGTGGTACACAAGATTTGCCAAAACCAAGGCCTCCACAGCTACATCACACAACAAAATGACAAACCAGCCTATATTTCACACAAATAAACTGTATTTGTTTTGTTACCCCATCCCCAACACAATTTCAAGTCTGTGCCATTTACACCATTTAATTAACACATTTGCACATTTTTTATCTAGGTGGTCTTCCTCCTCAGTCAGAAAGTTTGCATAGTTTTAATAAAAATGTATAGCATATATAATCCTATTTTTTGTATATTTTTCACACCTACTCAACAGTACAGCATTCTTTAGATATTGTTTCAGTTTTGTATTTCCTGATATCCAGAAAAGATTCAGTATCT
The DNA here is from genome assembly GCA_000787155.1 of Scartelaos histophorus. NCBI lineage: Eukaryota > Metazoa > Chordata > Actinopteri > Gobiiformes > Gobiidae > Scartelaos > Scartelaos histophorus. The sequence goes on from KN489372.1 coordinate 17,671, forward strand.
ACATCAGTTTCTATATCGGTGAGAGAACCGGTGAAAAATCTGTTTCTGGTCTGAATTCCTGAGTCACTTTATATATACAGCAAACACATGGTAAGTTTGAGGGTCAACTCCCACATGATCCCATATACACTCAGACATGCTGACAAATTGACTCAATGTCCAACCTGTGCCGGCACTGCGGGGCTCGGCTGATCTGGAAGTAAGAAGTGTCTGGGGAGAGGGAGGTCTGAGAATGGAGCTGCATGGGGATGAGAGGGAGATGATTGTGCAGTCAGATCAGCTTTAAGGCCCCTGGTTTCGACAGCCCAGCACATGTAATCCCCAAGCCCACGAGTAAGATGCCATGATGGGAGAGTTGTTAGCTGCATGATGAAGAGTAGTAAGAGAAAAGGTTTAGTTATTCGCGCAGATTCACTATAGAAGCATCTTATTAGCCTGGGCTCCATGTTAGCTTTCATCCAGTATCCTACAGCACCCAGAGGACATGATGCTGCCCGTATTCTCACCTCTGTGTGGGCTGAGGAGCTTCCAGTGAAATCAGCAGTCTTAATGAGTTTGTGCTAAGCTCCCTACCACTTCTCTGCGAGACAGCCCTATGACTTTAAAGCCTTATTAAGCATAGCAGAGGCCAGTAAAGGTGCCACTTCATGTCACAACATAATAGTAATCAGGTTTTGTATGTGATGTCATCCATGGGTAGCAATACATGTGTGCTTATAACTCCTTGCTCATGTGCTTAACGATCTGCGTGCTATAAAAGTAAAAATGGGAAAGAATACAACAATTGAAGGGCCAGTGGAGTGACTGTGGCTATCCCAAAACAGCAGTGGGTTCACAACATATGTCTAAATATATGAATTGTGCAGCATAATTAATAGGAATAATCTACATTTACAGCTGCAGTCTGTAAATGCAGTCTGCAGTCTTTTGAAGCTATTTTGCAAACTATAAATGTCCTGAAATGGGAATCCCTTGATGAAGATTTCCAGGTTGAGAACCACTGGAATAAAACATGCTAAAAAATCTAAATGATATTGTGATAAAAATTCTGCACTTGTTCCTGTATATTCAGAAATCGGCTCAATCTTCAACTCCGTCAGAACATTCTTGAAAATAAACTGTGATTATTAGTGTTATGAAAAGCTCTCATCTCCAGTATAAACGAAGTGAAGTGAAGTTGCCTGTATCCTCCCCCTCCTCCCTCTATCCTCTGTATCTTCACTCGTCCCATTGGGAGGCTGAGGAAACCACACATCAGCATTACTGCATTGTGCAGGAAAAACAGCAGGGAAAGGCTGCAGAATAGAGGCATTGTATGGATTTCCATTGTTTTGCATTAAATCCAGCGATCTGATACACTCACAGATCAGTGATTTACAAATGGTGTTCAGCATCTTTAGATATCCGACCGCTGCCACATTCACACAGGCAAGTACAATTCAGGGGTTTAAATTCGTGTTTATTCATGGATTTCAGAATAATGAAACATTTTCACAGATGCCATAGTAATTAACAATTCAAAACAAAATATCCTATTTTTTGAATAATGAAAATTCGAATAATCTAACCTCATCTAAACAGGAATCTGAAGCCCATGAATAAGCAATATTTTGACTATTCAAAAATAGATCATAGAGTCTTGAATTATTAATTGCCGTGACATTGCTGCTCTGTTTGATCATCATATTTATGCAACATATGGATGAAATGTAAAGGATAAAACATTGAGACATAATGTCAGCAGCAGAAATCAAACCACAGTCTGAATTACAAAACTGAAATCATCTAGATTTAAAAAAAAAAATCTAGAAAATCACATCTGTGGCCTGCCCTTCTCTGTTGGAATCACTTATCTATAAATCTGATCATATTAGCAATATTTAAATCCATGTTTTTAAAAAAATTGTATTTTCCTTTCACAACATAATCTGTTGACAACTTTTCCTGACCTCATTCTGACACGTCAATCCGACAAGGAATACAGCATTTCTAGATCTGCCGACTCCCACACCCATCTACATCTGTTTGTGTTCTCCTATACTGAGCCTTTTCTGTTTGTTGTTGTTTCTTGGATCTTTTTAAAAATCAGTGACCTACTTATAATTACCCCCTGAAACCAGCCTCTAACTGACTGGGTTCTCCCTGTGTGTCACTGGAGCTGCTCTGGGATGTGGTAGTGTGGGTCTTAACACTGGGAGGAGGTGTCATGGACTTTGCCTGTCAGCGAGAGGCAGAGAGGAGGAGAGACGGGGGAGACAGGTGATGGGTGAGCACGTCTCCAGGCACTTTGTAGCTCTGACAGGTAGTTCACATACAAACACTATCAAACAGAATCAAGAATGAAAGAAAGATACTGGATTACACAGCGACAATTAATTAATGACTTGAAGTGTCATGTGGGCGGATGAACGAGGAACAGAATAAAATGCGACAAGGACGTAAGATCATTTGAAATTAAAGGTGCGCTCTGTAACTTTTTTTACTTGCTTGAGATGTTATTGCTATTCCTGGAATGATCCACAGTATTAAACTCATCTTTCCTCATGAAGACGAGCAGATAACACATACAGGGCACATACAAGTCAGATCTGTGCAGAGGTGTCCCCCCGATCACAGTTGGAATGCATAGTTTTTGTTTTTTTTACAACTGTACATCTGTTTTTGAATAAATGCAAAATAATTATGTTTAATGCTAGACTGTCTAACATTCTAGGCAAAGCAAATCCATCCATAGAGACAAGCAGCTGCTGGACCGTTTCCAATGAGAATTTTACACTGTATTTTGACTATTGAATATGAGGGTTAAAAAAATACATATGCTGAATATTTTTAAACTAAGAAAAATACATTGAAACCTTTAATACAAAATTTGGCATCTGAATTCAGAATAAAAATCATTCAAACATGTTTTTTCAGGGTTAAAAAATTCAAAATCTGATTGGAATTAATTATTTTCCATATGTGTTCAAATCTGATCACAAAATTCCATTAATGTGATAAATATTGCTCCTGTATAATGTAGGTCAAATAATCTTGATTTAAGTCCAAATGTGGTGGCCAACCTAATTTCAGGCTTGGCTCCTAATGTTTCAGGGCTGAGACACACACCCAAACAGCTTCATCAAATCTGACATGACACCGTGTGGTGTGGCCTTCACACTTTGTACCCACAATGTCTAATTAGGTCACTCTCTGTGGGGGTGCTAATTCTCCCAAGCATTAATATTGTGCTAACCAAGGATTTACACCAAGCTGTTACTACTAATACTGGTATCTTCCTTTCTGTAGCCTATATTATGATGAAAAAAGTGAGAAAAGGGAAAGATGTGTCTTTAAGTCTAAAGAAATAAGTTTATTGACTACAAAGGTATTAATATTAAGCCAAACGTTTATATCATTGCCAGATTAGAATAAATAAAATGCTATTAACAATTGATTCTGTTAGTAGCATGAGATCTTAAGTTATCACTCAGTGGACTCAACGTTACAAGTGGAACACATTGAAATTGTGTAAGACCAATAGTTCCATACATTTGCCAACTAATGATGACAATCATGTTGCTAA
>KN489377.1:7114-24007 GCA_000787155.1 Scartelaos histophorus
AAGAGTAAACATGGGAAGGATTTGAATTTTTTTTTAAGGAAATGAAAAGAGAAAGTTGGGAGATACGGAGAAAGATGCAGTACGTTAAGGGAGAATAGGTTTTTGAGACGCTCGCACAATATAGACCGGATGAGACTTTGAATTGGATAGGATCATTCTGCTCCTCTCTAGATCACCCCTCCTTTCACTTTATGTAAACTCGCCCTCCTTGCCTTATAGAGAATCTATGTAAAAATGAAGAGATTTTGCCACAAACTGCAAAAATGACTCTAGGAGGGGCTTGTAAGAAGGAGGGTTTTTTTTTTCACCATTCACAAACAATTAGCTGGCCAGTGTACCTCCAAAACCACTCACCTCCATCCCCGAGCCTCTAACACTGCTTGGGACATTGGTGGCCGGAACACCTATTTTGTGAGGAGCAGGAGCAGAGAATCGATTATTGGACATTTTTTACTGTCCATTGCAGCACTATACAGAGGATTCAAGCAAGAAAATTTGCTCAGTTGCTGGAATGTTCTGTCCTTGGCGTCTTGCACATTCCTATCTAGCAATCCCTCACGCATGCACACAAAACAGGCAGATGGGGCGGTATGCCAAGCACGGGAAGAAATGTCAACTGACTGGATATGTCGGGGCAGCAGATTGGAGCAAAGCATCATGGGTACTCTCGCACACTTGGCATTCCATGTTTTGCTGTGTGTGCTCTCTCTCATTTTTAAAGTTATTGTAAAACCAACAACACAGATTTCGCAGTTGATTTTGGATCATTTGTCATTCATCATTGTATGTTTTTGTTATATATGTGAAAATATTCTGGCATCACTGGATGTCCTTGTGTGTATGTGTGCATGTAACACCACTTTTTTGCCTGTGTTGGGGGGATATTTGTTGTTTCTCATATACCATGTTGGTTTGAATGTAAGTGATTGCTGCAGTTTTTATAGTAAGGACCTTGTTCAAAAGCACTTTCCTGAGCACTTTGTTGAAGCCACAAATTAATTTTGCCATGACATGACAGCCACTGTTCACTTTGTCAATTCATCTTTATGCCTTGTTTTTGGGAGCACACCACTGACATCTAGAGGAAAAATTGGGTTCTGCAGCTCGCATTCACTAACATTACACAATTGGTAGTTTTTCTCCTGGAGTTTTCTGTGTAGCATTATGGTTTTCCCTATATTGTAGGCAGGTTTATAGGCCTGTGTATTTCACCTGGCCCCAAATAGTGAAATTTGACATGCAGAATATTGCTTTCAATACATTTAATATTCCATTTGTGCTTCTATTTGCCTGCAACCATTAATTGATCTTTTTAAACAAATTCAACTCTTTAACCATTCAGCCACTTTAAATATTAACTAATTGAGGATATCCTATTTGTTATTGGACATTTAAGACATGTATTCTTGATGAACTTAAGCATTAAGGCTCATCTGTTTCTGTCATGCCACTATTTCCCCTTAGCCCTAAGCGCTCCTTGTCCAAGAGACAGTTGGAGGAACAGACAAACCATTGATTCATTCATCCATCCTTTCATTCATGTGTCTGCATGACCGGAATGGGCCATTCCTCAGCCCAGCCTGCTGTTTCTATAGAAACCAGTGAGATTAGGCATGAGAAGGACCTCTGTGCTGAACTTTTCTTATTTGTGCATATAATATATCTACACTAGTACATCAATATGCACTCAAATTTATCTAAATGTTTTCACATTCCACTTTCTAATTGGTTAATATCCCATTTTCCCCAGTTAAAAGTTCTAATCTCATAGAGGGACTCTACAGAAAAGCTACTGCACCGTGAGTTGGCGTGTGTGTACATGTGTGAGGCATGCTAAGGCGGCACAGGCAGCTAAAGACAGCTGCCAGATCCCTTAATAAACCTGTAGCATTACCACTATTGGCTCATATGAGACGTTTAAGGGGGTTGCACAGTGAAGCATGGATGGGATCATTTGAGGGGTACAAGGAGGCCGTGATTGTTGTTTCTGATCAATATGGATGTTGAACTGTTTTGGGTCAAAACTACAGCAAAGGGAGAGTTAAAAAATACAATGTGACTTGTTTCAGCGATACATGGCTGCATTTGGATTTTTTTTGGGGGGGCGGGGAGGGGGGGCAAAATGACGACTGATGTCTGTTAAAAATGAATTAAAGCAGATCAACATTCAAATGTTTAATGGAATCTTAGGGGGGTCTAACACTGTTGCCCTTTAGTCAGTGGTGATAGAGAATTGTTTCTTTTTATGTTTTTATTTTAGAAAATACAAAGCATTTTATCAATTTGTTTGTGAAAAATTGAGGGCAGCCCAACTATAGTGCATGAATCTTCCTGTGGGCTCCAGCACTCTGTTTAAGAGAAGATAAAAGATGAAATGACGGGGGTAAAAGAAAAGGAAAAAAAATGAAATACTGTAAAGTTTAAAAAAAAAAAAAAAAAAAAAAAAAAATTATTTATTTCTATTTGTAGAAAAAGCATTTACAAAACATGTTCTTATTGCTGAGTTTGATAATTTGTCTCAGTGGGAATGGTGTATACAGCAAGGCCTTATGTGATCTGTATTATAGTTAATAAATCAAATCTTGTAAATAATGTTTTCCGACTCTTCTGTTGAATCCGTGTGATTATATTAAATGGCAAACATCAACCAATTTACTGATGCCCTTTCTGCATGAATATTTTCTAAAATCTTTTTCTCATGAACTTATTTAATACAAAATATAAAAGATATTTTCTTTTTGGTAAATGTTTAAAAAATAAACTAATATCTCGGATATAACAATGGAATCTTCTACCTTACTAAAAGAACACAAAGATGTGAAGAACATTATAAACTTGTGTGTGACTCCATGTCTAACCCTGACCACATGATGGAGGTTTTTGACAGTAATTTGACTCTTTCTGTGCACTTGTTTGTTTTTTCAGATCGTGTCTGTCTGATTGTACTCCCTACTCTGTAGAGCACATCCACAGGCACTCCAGATGAGGTCATGTTGACTCTTGGGTCTGTCCTGGACAGATTTGGTCAGAGTGGTTTGGTGTGTGCCATTTGTGGTAATGTAAGGACCCTGCTCCCATGCGGTCTGCACCAAGGCCTTAGTGCCATTTCCTGGTGCCCTCAGCTGACCTTTTCATTGAGTCAAACCAAAGGAAATCCATGGGCATGACCTTTGTGGTGCATCTGGCGCAGAAAGAGAGAGAGGAGAGGATGATTGGGAGAGAAAAGGCCAAGCCCGTGTGCACACAGAACACGCGACCCTTGAACTCTAACCTTTAAAATGTGTCACATGGGGAAGAGCACAAGGGGTTTGTGCAGAAGCCAAACATGGACATGGCCAAATATGTTTGACATGGGAGGATTAGGAATGGCAGGGTGAAAAAATATCTGACACATACCCAGTTTTTCCTTGACTTCTGCTTTACCTCCATCTATCAAGCATTTGTTTCTTGACTTTTAAGTGAAGCAATGAAGACCTGATCTGTGTTGAACTGTATCCGGGTCTGATTCAGTACTGAGTTTGTTGATGGAGACCAAAGTATTTGTCTAATCAAACTCACACAGACACAAGTCGTGTATATGATAAATTCCCATAAAAGATGTTAAACTGTAGTTTGGTGTAGAAGGTGCACATTAAGGTCTTATGTTTTTTCTGTTTAGACATTGAATTCTAATTGTCCTTTCCTATTAATCCTTTTCATATACTTAATATCCAAAAATAAATCAGCAGGCTTAAATACTATAATAGGTTTGTGTAGTTCATTTGCAGCCCAATCCTGATATAAACCCCCATTGTGCGCGTCCACAGCCTGTCCACTAGGAGGCCTACTTGCCTCACTCTGCTCACTCTGGGCTCTCGCTCTTGTCGGGACTGATCTAATTGATCAGGTAAGATTTGGATGATGTGAGCGCTGAGATTTGGCGCTAATCCCGTTCGCAGTGAGACAGCAGCATGTGAAGACTTCCGCATTGATGTGAAACCTGCTTCTGCCCGGCTCGGTTTGAAGTTGGAGAAAGAAATAGGTTTGACTAAACTCCAGAGAGTGTGAAGTAAAGTAAGTCTCAGAATAAAGACAAAGAAGTTAATTTGAAGTCCTTGTAGCGGAGTACGTGAGTTGCTTGTTTAGGCCTCAAAGTTGTGAGGTAGACGGCGGGAGCGGGGAGGAAAGGGGACATATATGGAGAATAAGAGAGTGGTCTTATGATGAGTCGAGGCACGTATCTCCGCTCAAGCGTGTCTTTCTGGGCTTGGAGCTGCAGCTGCGGCGGCGGGGGCTGAATTCAGATGTGGCCAGAGCGCGTGTGCGTGTACGTGTACGTGTGTGTGCGTGCGCCGCTACAGGTGGAAATGCTCTTATCAATACGCACTGTCCGAGCCTGACTGCGGGCCGATCTGTCTCATTGATGCTTTGAGGTGGCCCTGGCCTCCCTCGCCTCCCCGAGGAGCCCATTGATTAATGTCTGGGTCACCGTGCTATTTCCATATTGATACCGCGATTGATGACGGCGCTCCAGGAACAAGCCATATTGACCACATGAAAAGTGATACGTTTCAAACTGCTCTCCGGATGTATTTACGCATAATGGCCACAGTGGACTGAGGCACGTCCAAGCGACACGGGTTAAAAATCATCCTCACATCCTATAATTACCACTTCATGCTTTTTCCAACGCCGTTTTATCTTAAGGGCGCATATATTAGAAAATGTGTTGTCACAACCCTATTACAACCCCTCCAACCTATAGCAATAATTTTAAGGAAATTACACTTATCCTACCATTAATAGGTGGCCGAGGATAGAAAGCCTTTACTTCCACAGTGAAGGAGTGAAAAAACAACATCATATTATCACCATATTGAGATTTAAAGCCAGTATCACAGGACAAGTCATTGCACCATCATGACAACATTAGCATGTGTAGGCCCTTTTCTGTAAGCCTGTTGAATCTACCTCTAGGATAAAACAAACTCAGTTCCGCTTCTACACAGCAGCACAAATCAGAGGCAGACATACTGGATATAGATAAAAGAAAGTCATATATGTGGTGTCCAATCCCATAAGAATACTCTGGAGCATGCATACATGTTCAATAAGCTCAGAGAAATTATGTCCAAAATGTCCCTGCTATAAAAAACAAAAAACACAGAAAAAGAAAAACAATGTTTTATGTCTAGAGTAATGTTGCTAGTGCTACACATTTCTCTACTTTTATTTATCTATTATTATACAGTTTTGGACATTATTTAAAACTAGGATCAAATCCATCCAAAAGAATACACCTACACATTATACCCAAAATAGCCCACCAATAATTAACTAGTAGCCTGTATTGTCCAGTGGGGCTACTCTAAATATAGTTATAGAAGCCCATATCCTTTTGTGTTTAGTTAGATCAGTAAAATTATGAATTTATTGTGAATAATCTTAACAATGAAAAGTGCTTGATGTTTGTCAATACTTTGGCACAAAGAAGTAAACACAAAAGTAATTTTTTAAATTTCCTTAAGATGTGAATGATGTGTCTATTTAGCTTACATGACAATCATAAGGCTTGTTCATCTTTAAATGAGGCCTATCTCCATAAGAGAACAGTGATAGATGAGAATTGTAAGCCCCATGTGACGCTTAATAGAGCTTTAAATAAGCCGAATCATCTGTTCCCAAACCACACACAGCTCTGCCAAATGAGAAAAACAGCTACTGATCGGAAACAGTTGTCACACTTACGCACTGTGACAGTCTAATATCAATGAAGTACTAATGAGCCTATGGTAACCTTATGCGACCTTTAAGGAAATGGCCTTAAATGTAATGGTGACATGTGTATGGACTTCATATGGACAGTCACTTTTGTTTTTTTTCTGACTGAACCATGTTAAACAACTCCGCAGAGAGCAGAAAGAATTGTGAACCTAATTTTGCCAGGACCCTAATTTATCGGACAGCGGAAAGCAACAAACCAATTGTTGTCTTTGTGTTGTGGGGATTACAATGAAAGCAGGAGCCATAGATGATAGTCGGTGTGGAAAAAAACATTGCTCATATTACACTACACACTCGTAGGGTCAGTGCTGGTACTCAGAGCTTGGCCTTGTGGTCTCGGTGAAACGCTCAGGCCCCCGACATATATCTGCTGATTACATCTCCTGAAGTGGAAAAAATGCAAATAATAAATGTATGAGCAACGTGCTTGTTTTTTTGCTTGATTAATTATGCCGTTTAATTCCAGATCCACCACGCTGCTCCACCGTATAATTTCCCAGTGGTCTTGGCTGTTTCTTCTCTCACATGCACGCTCCTGTTTTTCTCCCCTCTTCCCCTCATTGCAAAATGAATCATGGATCCAGCCGCATGCACCCGAGGGAGAGCGGCAAGCTGACCAATCATGAGCATCAGAAGCACACACACAAACGCAGTCAGCCTTTTGTTGTGTGGCTCATCAACTCTGAAGACAACTACCCGTTTGAATGAGCAGCATGCTTTTGTCAACTTTACTCCTGTTAGTTAATGTGCAGCAGAGCCCTTAAAGCTGTGTGTGCTCCTCAGCTCCAGTGGTCAGTGTGGCTCTGTCCGAGTGGGTGGCAGACTCCAGCGTCATTCACAGTGTCAGCTGGGACCAGAGTGCCCTCCTATTCCCAGGCTGGCCAACCCTGTGTGAAGCCTCCTGACAGTTTCAGGTTAGCCCCGTCTCCCCTCTCTCCTCTACCCCTTCAGCTCTGCTCAGTGCTTCTCCCAAGGGCCCCGCTGAGAATACTGCTCAGATCCAGGCCTCTGAGCCCCCAAAGCCGGCCCTAATCCTCGGCATCGATCGCCCTGAGAATTTCCTCCTCAGCGCAGCAGGCCTCAATCTTGAGCGCTCACGCTCCCCGACCCTGAGCAGGGAGCAGCTCATTCAGGCAGACGCCTCGCACACACAGGCCTGGCCCATATCATGGTGCTATTAGCTTTCCAAATGCAGTTCACTGACTGCTGTTGGCACGCTTCAACTGTGAGCGGCTCTCACATCTCAGCATACATACACAAAAGACAGTCTATTCACTCTTTGAGTATGTACATTCAGATAAAACACTTTGGTGGCTATGGAGAAAAACAAATCTGAAGTACAAGTAAATATTTGAATGCTGAAGATGATAAAGAACATAGTTTTGATTAGGACACTTTTAAAAGACAGATTTATCAAATTATCCAATTTATCCGGATTTATAAGTGGATTTATCCAAGTTAAAAAAAATTAAATAAATCACACATTTATTAGATGTATTATTAATTCTTTGAAGACTGTATTGTTTTTGCATATTCTGATTTTGAGAAAGTCAAAAGTACATTATATGCAGTACATTGTATTTTATAACTTAAATGAGAACCACAATCAACACCAAAATTCTTCAATTCAGATATACACTTTCTTTTAGTTAGTAAGTCAGTTAGTTTATCTGAATACACTAGGAATCATGTTCTTTTGCTGATGAAGACGCAGTCATACAGGGAGGTATGTAGTACAAGTCTGCAGAACATGAGAAAGCATCATTTCTAGTCTCCTCCGGGGACAGCTCCAAACCAACAGTCTATCTTCACGTAACATCCTTGTTCATTATTTATTTACACAGCTTCCCTTGGACTGCGTGTGTTTTTCAGTGGAAGTGCTCATATCACATAGGTATCTTCCCCAGCCCCTAGTCTTTGTACACAGTATGTAGCCAGCACAATTAAACCTCATTCTTTATTAACTGACTTGCTGTGCGGTTGGGACGCCAAGCCTTGCTCCAAGTTCATGAATATAGAGAGAAGAAAATCTGGAACATTTGGCCCCATCGATATGTGGCTCCGCGGGCTGGTTAGAGCGTCCCTGTACATCCTGGCATTTAAGAACCCGTGCAGATGGTAATGTATCAGTTCTGTTTGGGCAGGGCTCTGAGCCACAATGACAGCCCCTGAGATGCATTTGTCAAAACTGTTTTGGTGGACTTGGTGTGTGTTTGCAAGAATTTCGATTTGAGCTAAACCTTCTGTCCGTCTTTTACCATTATGTTTCTCTCCCATAGCCGCTGACTCCCATCTCCACACTTCTATTCTCCTGTGCGGGAATCTTTTTCGGCTTTCCCTCTGGTCGGTTTCCTCCTCCCCACTTCCTTCCCCTTCCTGATTTACCCTTGCTCCAGCCGCACCACCCTCGCTCGCCCACTCCCTCCCACTTTCTCTCTCTCTTTCTCTTTATTAATTTATTGGGTTGTTATTCTCCTTGCCTGGCTCCGCTAATGAAGGCAGGATGCAGATGAGGGCGAAGGTCGTCTCCGTAGCGATCGACCCCATCGCCCCGCAGCATGGCACTCTGACTGGCACAGGTCAGTGGCAGCTGTCAATCAAAAGCACACACACAGAAATGAAGTTGGTATGCACACACGCCAATATTAAAATACATTCAGACATGAATATACAGTAACAGTATGTAGAGTCTAGTATTTAACAGAAACCCAAACGTTACTCATCCCATTTTTATAGAACCAGACTGATATGACATTTGGGGAGCAATGTCATTGACAGAAGATGTTTGAAAAAGGATTTTAACTGATATCTGTAATGAGATACTAGATATTAGATTTAGATTTTGTAAACAGGCAATAGTTAAAGGTGCACTATATTTTTGCCCCTGTGAAGATGCAATTGCTTTTCCTGAAAAGTTACATACAACTCCATGGAGACAAGCAGGTGATGCCAGCAGGTCAAGAAGTCAGATCTATGGAGAGGCAATCCCACTCACAGTAAAAATGCATTTTTTGCAATAAAAACAACTGTAATTGAATACATGCAAGAAAGATATGTTTTAATCCCATACTGTGAAACATTTTAACATTATTTTCAACATTGTTAATATGTGTATCTATAATGTCCACCTTTTCTTGTGTAGCATTGATCATACTATCAGAAACTGTAACAATGAACTGATTCTCTAGGCTCATCTCTTGCTATACTATACATTTGGAGTTGTAGCCTTGATTTTATTTATCTGCAAAAGGAAATTCATAATACAAACTTTTCTATGGAGAGTAAAATGCACTTATTTTGCATTTTAATGATACTTTGTGTAAATGCCTGAAGCTACAGAGTTAATTCAACACACATAATTACGCTTTACCAACAACGCTATACCTTTAAAGTGGAAGATTAATTTGAAGTTATGAATATTCTGCTTCTGCCCCTGCAGATGTGGTGAGTGCTGTGTAGTCTTTTGTCCGGTGATGTCCGTCCGTTCTTGAGCTCTGTGGAGACCTGACCTTCTGAACAGAGAGCTCTTTAAGGAGAATCACATGTATCCAGGTGGACACATGTATATGCAAATCTCTCCATAGGCTGTGGTTTAATTAGCTCACACAGAGCTGTTTGACAGGTCAGAATGGTATTGCACTTTGTCTGGCTTTCTTCCATTGGTTCATTGGCCCCAAAAGAGTGAGGTGCTCATGGTGCCTCCAGTATCAATGCTCTGGTGCCACTGAACACCTCTGCTCCTCATCAGAGTCCTGTGTTTGGAGATGCACTCAGCGTTCAGACATGGTGTATGCGTGTCTATTTTGTTCATGGTTATTGTTGTGGGTTTATTTGTGTGCTCAGTCATGTTCATGAGAGCTCACCTGCTCAGGGCCCATCACCCCCCCATCTCATATCTCTATTAGCAGTATAGTAGAGTTAACAGTGTTATGCCATGCGTGAACTTCACCACCTTTTCCTCATATCTATGCAAAGCTGGGGTCCTGTCAATCAGTCACCTTGGTGACACAGAGCCCCACCTCCCCAATTAGAGCTGACAGGGCAGGATTAGGAGGGGGGCGGGCCCCCACCGACCTGCCTACGTGTCAATCACGTACCGGGCATCCACACGCCTGTTTACTGTCAGATCCCATCTCCGTCTGTCAGACTGCACGGCAACCGTCGCCGAGGGAAGAAGGGAGGCAGGAGGGGCGAGATGGAGAGGGGGGAGGAGGAGATCTGATCAGAATTAACTATGCTTCTCCCCACAGACCGGTCGTGCTTTTAATTCATGAAAGGCATGAGAGAAAGTGTGAGGGGAGAGGGAGTAATCGAGGGAGGAGAGCATTTAAACCCTTGCCAGGCCCTTTAGAACTTTTCACAACCATGTTTCTTCTTCTCCCACAATCACTTTTGTCTTTTCCTTGCTCTGGTAACCTGTCTCCTCTCAGAGTACATTCAGCAGCTAACTTTCTTGTCCTATGAAGTTCTTTGACCCTGCTGCTCTGTAAAGTCACACAATTGTATTAGTATTTCTTTGATTTGGAGTTAAGGTCAGTTTGTTTTGTTCCACACATGTTCATGCAAATGTGTGTCTGTGTTTTGGTGCGTGTCTGCCGCGCCGCCTTCGCACCTACAGTATGTGAATGCATAATGCTGTTATGCTGGGACTTTAGAGCAGTGTCTGGTCCACACAATGCTAATGTGTATGTGTATGTGTGTGTGTATAGGACGTGCATTGGTGCTTTTTTAGGAGCTGCTGGGTGGCTTCTCTCTGACCCCTGTGCCCTCGCTCTAATCCTCCAGCAAATGAGGCTCTGTGTGCGGCGAAGGGGGGGTTTGGGTCCACTGTCTCAGGATTAGACGACCACAGGAAAGGTCTTGGCGAGGCTGCGGATAAAACCAGTGCTTGTATTGGAGAATAATGAAAGGATTTTGTCAGCATGTGTCAGCCACCAGTGCTCTCATTACCTCACTTTGTTACTTATCAGGTTGAAGAATTACCTCATTTTAAGTGGAATGATTTGATAAAATGAAACTATCACAACTCAGGCTGTCTCCATGTTGATTACGTGCCATATTGTATCACCATATGGTTTCCTCTGTGGTGTGAAACCTCAGGTCTGCTGTCACTTTCAATCATGTCTCTATTTCACCTGGATTCTGAACAAAGACAGGGCGTTTTGGCTGCACAATGTAATACAAAATCTGGTGATTGCCTTTCAGATACGTTACTACTTCCTGAAATGTTTAATGTCTTCAATTTGATGATTATTCATTGAATCTTGTATTAAATTTGTACCATTTTAGTCTTGACTTTGGTCGTTTTGATTAGAAAATCTGATAATCCTTGCATTTTTTTGCGTAATTTCATCATCATTTTTCATTTTCTTGCAGGCTTGGTTGTTTTTCAGTTTACTTCTCATAAATGTTTGTGTTAATCATGTCGTACCACTGCTTGTATCCTAATTATTATTTTTTCGTTCTTATCTAGAACCCCTAGGCCATACCGTAGTCTTTGTTAAACATTGACATATAAGATTGTTTTTGATGCCTTTCCTTTCACCTCATTTGTGCATAATTTGTCATATATGTTTGAATGCGTGACAGCTACATGTTGTATATATGACCGTGCCCCCTATGCTGCATGTGTTTGTTGCTATAGCGGAGGATGTGGGTTAAACGTGTGTAGCTGTTTGCATCGAGAGACAGGTGTGTGCTGGTGTCTGCCCAACGACCTCGCTGCAGGGAACGGGCTATCAGGCTGAGAGGGAGGCTATCATGTTAATTACTTTACACACAGCCTGCCAGCCAAGCGTGCACCAAACCGCTGAGTTCACAAACACACACTTTACACACCTGAACACACATGCACACACACAAACACACATACACACACACACACCCCGGAGACGCACCAAATGAGCCGTCTTTCTTTCATTTTGTCATTTTTCTGTCTTATGTTTGAAGGCCTTGGACATCAATTCCCCTCTGCTTTCAAGAAAGATCGTTTTATATTCTAATCAATTCCAACGCCGTCCTGTGAAATTAATTGACATTCATTCAATGATTTTAAATTCCTCCGAGGCTGTTCTTTTGTTTCGGCCTGTCAGCGAGCCGCGAGTGAGATCGGACTAAATGTTTTGTCATCTCGCACTCCAGGGTAAGCCCGCTCCAAAGCACCAGCCCGAGGTCAGCTTAACCTCTTCAAATCTCATCTCTGCGACTAGTGGGAGAAAAAACAATACGGATTCAGCGGCAGAAACTTTGGGAAAGGTTGGTTCTTCCGGGGCGGCCCTGGTACGTCTCCTATAGGGGGGGGATGTGAAAGGCAGGTTGGGCAGAATGAGAGGAATGCAATTGGCTGGGGCAGTGCGATGCCTTTAGTTAAATGATGCTGGCACACAGAGGGATTGCTTTGGGAAGTTGTCATCCATCATGATTTTAGAATGACTCAAAGCTGCTCTTGGCTTTTGGGGTTATGTTCAGGGACCCATGATTGATGTGGAGTACTGGTGTGCGTTGGAGGGGACAGTGAAAAATACACTGCATTTATGTGTAAGTAAAGGAGTGTTAACAGATGTGCAGAAGTTTGCTCTGTACTTGTGAAAGATCAGATATAACAAAAAACTTCTGATGCACTCTAGTAAGGCAGTTCCTAAAAGTTTGAGACTAGGCCTATCACAATACATACTATATAGACTTATCATTTAATATATGAACACTGAAACAATATTCTTTTGGTGTCAGTATTTATCTTATGCAGTTTTTCTTTTTACTACAGAGGAATTTCAGTTTATTTTTTGGCAGTACAAAAAGATTTCAGATTTTTAACAATATTTTACATTTGTTTTAAATATGCTCTAGTTTGTTTTTTGTGTCAGTGGTATAAATTAGTTTCAGTATTATTGTTTATCGCCTATATTTACATCAGTACTATATCACACTTCAGAATTTGTTATTGTGACATCTAGCAGTGGTTAGCAAGTTGATTTTATTTAGAATATTTAACAAGCAACCCAATTTGTATTATATTTTTCCAGCTGAAATGACTGTTGTGTATAGAACTGCCATTTATTTGTTGATTTACAAATGCAACTTACAGGATTTGTTGTTTATTCATAAGTACAGCAAGAACTGAGGTCTCCCACTGCGCTAATTTCACTCGCTCCACAGATCAATTTTCAGAAAACTCGATTAAAACACAAATCATCAACATGACTGTGACAATCATTTACCATTCCAAGTAGCTCAAAAAATAAACCAACTGTATTTTCAGATCACGCAACGCTAGAATTTGATTGAATGTTATTTAAAATGGTCAAAATGGAAATTTATAATTGTGTTAAATAGAAAGTGCACTCAATAGCGTAACTTAAAACAGTCTAATAACAGTGCAACAGCTGAAAAAAAGACTTCTAAGCTGTGAACGTCTTTGTTCTTAGCCTTTGTTCCTGGCCTACCCTTTAAATCCTATGTATATTTTGCTGGAGCTTTGACGTCCATTTCCCAAGTTAAGTTAGGTTTAAGTTTAAGTTATATCTGTCACGAGAACAAATTTAAAACACTTCATATTCAGGTATATTTGTTTATTGCGATAAACAGTAATATTGAAATTACTTTATACCACTGTCACAAAGCAAGAAAAGCCCTGTAAACCAATTTTAAAATATACAGTACCATTAGAAGGCCTGAGTGTAACAAAAACATAGCAATGAACTAATGTAGTGTTATATTTTTGTACTCTCACCATCTCAAATCTTAGGTCTATATATAAAAATGGTAAAAATCTCCCCACTAATGTAAAGAAGTTCTATCCATGATAAGGACTGAGCCACAAAATATGTTGTTCCAGCTTTCATAGTGAACGATAAGCAAATAAATTGAAATTTTTTGAAGGTTTTATTTGCGATTTTGATATTTTTGAATATTTTTTGAATGGTCTTAGATGCAACCTGAATCTGCAAGAAATTCGAACGCCTTTGGGGTTCTTTTGGGGTTGTCAAAAGTATAGAAAAATAGATACTGATCATACTAAGCGCAGTACCAAAACTAGATACTCATTTAGGCAAGTGCTGACACTGCAGAAATCGCATTAACAGGACAAAATGACTAATTTGATCTCATGGTAAAGAATCTATTATTAGTTTGAAGCGTGTTTTATCTCCATTGCAGTATTGTAATTGGTATTGAGTATGGAGTCAATTCCATAAAAATGTTAGTATTGTGACAACGCTATTTTCTTCTAATCTTATATACATTTTTCAAATTTTATATTACATCTGAGCTACTTTATACTCAACAACAAATCCTATATACTCAACAAAAATATATTTACTGTTAGAACTTATTATATATACTTATACATGTCATTGTTGTACATGCAGGTTTCACACATCCACATTGGTTAAGGTGATCCCGGTATTCCAAAGAGATCATGGCGAGGCCCTCTCTCAATCGATGTCCAATTAGAGGGATTCTACATGTGGAAAAGACGGGGAGCGTGCACTGTGGTCATTCCAGGGAGCAGGAGGTTGGGGTGATATCTGGAGTTAAAAGTAGAGAAAGATCCGGGGAAAGCAGAGGCCAGAGACATGAAAGCAATGAAAAGGCGTAGCGTTTAAGACTGCTGTGTTGTATAAGTGGGTGGAGGAAGGTGGGCTGTTAGATGTTGGATGCTCAATCAAGCCCGGCTGAGGACAGTGTAATTAATCCATTGAAGATGTCTGATTGCAGATGACTTTGGGAATACCAGAGCGGAGCCTATAGGCCAGAGGGAGAGGAGAGAAGGGGGGCAGGGCAGGAGCAAAACAAGATGGATGCACGGATGTGGGACCAGGAAAGAAAGTGGAAGGGCAAACAGTGCAAACCGCTAGATTAATTGAAAACAGGGAGATACAGTAGCTTTTAAATGAGAAGGATGAGTCGCCGTGACATCGCGTGGCAACGGGAAAGGCGACAATTGATGGCGTCAGGGTTAGGTGGGACCATCACTTACAGTACTTTGGGGGATTAAGACCTCGACCGGATGTCACTTGTTGTATATAAAAACACAAACACGAAGCTTGGCCTGGAGTTTGTGCGGTGCCTTCGGTCCAGCAGCAGATAAATGACTGTGCTCACTTCAAATGCTAATGTGCTTTTAAGGCACACACAGGCCCTGCTTTTCTTGCTTTGTTTAATGGACTATTAATTTGTTTGAATGCTTTTGGTCTCAGTTGCTGTGGTACGGACTTGGCTTTCGCTGGCCTCCTATGATTTACTTAGCCTCCATTATAATCAAAGTTAATCCAATAAAGCCGAATAATCATCTGAGTATTATACACAAGACTTATCATTATTAGTTGTTTATGTTCAATTGGTCTTGAGCTTTGTGGTTTTCTCGTCTGATTGTGAGATCCAACATGTTTATACAACTGCAATGGTGTCATGCAATTCATTGTACTCTGGTTTCAGCCAATTGGCACAGGTAGGACTATTCTGAAATGTAGTATGCCATTTTCTTTCATTAAGTCAGTGCTGAAAGAGTAAATCATTTCTATTTTGACTTAAGACTCTAGGTGAACTGTATATTTGCTTTCTCTTGATACTGACCATATTTGACATGCTGTTGTGATTTATATTTAGAGGCATATTCACATACTGTACTGTTTTGTTTATCTTTAGGTTACGTGAAGGGAAGGATGGAAAGTCTTCTTCTTCTTCTGCTCCACAGCGCAGTGCAGTCGGTGGGTTCAGGTGTCAGGTAAAAAAGCTGACAAAAGTTGAATTTCCCATGAGCTGCGACTGCTTCTCGCCAGCACAGAGTTAAGTGACAAACCCAAAGACTCGATTGTTCTATTTGAGACAAATGGCTGTGCTTTCTTATTTTTATTTATTCATGGTATATATTACACTACACTGGGTTATGTTGGAAATGCCTTCTGACTGAAGGTTTTGTGAATGACATTTGGACATCTGACTCTAAATCTCTGGTTCTGAAAACATTTTTTTTAAACTATTGTAACTCGTGGAGGGTTATCATCAAGGAGATCAGGATTTCATGGTGTGTGTTGGTATGTCAGTCTATTAACAATTAGTGCCTAGTCTTATTCATTAATGAACCATTTCAAGCGCAAGTGTATGTCCTTTTATCTTCAAAGTACTATTTGTGTGTTTTTTCATACCTTATAAAATATTATTGAATCAGAGACCTTGGGTGAACTAGTCTGAGCCCGTAGCATTAAAAGTGAATATATGTTTTGCTTTTTGGCTATGCTTTCATTCCTCCACTTGTATTCATTTACAGCAGAAACTACATTGAATAATTAATTCAAAATATAACCTTTAATGCATTCAATGAATAATTGAAAGTGAAAGTGATACTCTGTAATGGACTGCTTTTTATGTATCTTCATGCCCGCAGTGGTCAAGGATGGTGTTTATTAAAATCTCCATGGCAACAGAGGGAGGGGCCGACTCTTTGCTCTTGACTGGCGTCCAATGACTGTGACCTGAATACATTTAGACCTGTGTGACTCAGCTTCACTGGGCATTTCAAATTAAATCTCAGATTAGCGCCAACTCTTTGGTATTATTTAGCATTTTAATTGAATTTGCTAAAAGCAGAGTTTTGTGTATGAAAGCATTTTTCAACACTATTCTAAATGACAACCTTAGGTCACATGGGGCTGGACACTGCCAAGGTATTACACCTCTGACTTTTTAAGAGTCCAGACTACAAATAAAATAATTGCCCAATCATCATATTTTAAAAGCTTGCAATGATTGTTTATGTAGAATAATTGAAAAAGAAAAGAAAAACTTTTCATTCCAGGTTGTTGTTGTTTGTTCGTAGTGCGGTGCTTTTTAGATATATACATTGTAAAGTGTCTGACACTGCCTGATAACCTGTCCCAGATTGTCTCTTTGGTTGCAGACATTTCTGTTGCAGTCTTTCCTGGGAATTTCAATCAGAAGTTCAGAACATTTTTTGAGCTTTTTTCCTAAATAAACCAACAAATGACAAGGAAAACTGGAGGAAATGAGGACTAAGGAGGACTAAACAATAGGCCATAGACTATAAAGAAGAAGTTGACTCAAATGCCGATGCCAAAATTTGGGAACAACTGATCTAAAGAGATAAACTGATATAAGGAAATGGAGAGAGAT
>KN489377.1:24017-34488 GCA_000787155.1 Scartelaos histophorus
AGTGTTATGTGGTATGGTAGATAATGCGCACATGTTTATTACCCCATAGGTGCTAAACACCCTTAAACTTGGAAACTAGAATTGCCCCTGGTCATTGTTAAAGACATAAATAGCTGTATTATAATATTGCTCTTGCTGAATAACTGTGGTCTTGGCTCTCAGTAGACATGGCTTTCATCTGGAGAGAGTGAAGGACTGTGAGAGGTCTCTGAGGTGAAGAGCGACCGCCTCAAGGCAGAAATTAGCTAACGAAACATAAACAATCAGATGACAGCTGTAGATAGAGTGATAAGGAAATGTGAGGGGACTTGGGGGTGAAGTATGTAGTGTGAAAGAGCTGAGACAGAGCAGACTGTAGAAGAGAAGGAGACAGGTGGAGAGATAGACAGTGACAGAGGAGAGATAGACAGTGAGCTGAGTGAGGATGCACACAGTGTCCCCCTCTCTGTGCCGCTGCCAGAGGCAAACAGACAGCCTCTGTGCTGCCGGAATGCTAATGCAACAAGCTGCTCCTCTCTTGTCTTCCCTCCCTCTTTACCTTTCCTCTGCCTCCTCTCTCCTCCAAGCACCAACTTTACACACTTTGATAATGGACAGCTTTCATGCTCAGCTGAAACAGAGGAGTGGGGCTTTTACCAGGGTTTATGAGGCCAGGATCAGCTGTATTTGGACAAAGTCCGACCTTCACTCTTAAACAATTGCGATGGCAACAGTGCCACTTCTGTCATTCAGATTTGAAGGCTCCTAATAAATTCTTAATTTTCACTTCTATTCACTTCTATTTCCTGTCAGTAACAGTAACAGTAACTACATGTTTGTCTCAAGTTAGGGCTGACACTACATTTAATCAATCAATTGCACCTAATTGATTAGTGTAATAAATTACAATCATCATCTTGTCTACACAGACTTCAAAACATGCCATATGCAGCAGGAGCAGGTTTATGACCTAATCACTCCATCAGAATGTAAACCTCTTAATTTAGGATTTTTGATTAAAAAAAAAATGTTTATAAATATAACCTAATGGAACTGTGTAGCTTGAGCTTCAACCAGGCCAAAATTAGTGAAAATCTTTTTATTCACAGAAATTTCATGATCTAAATAAAAAAAAGTCTGGAGATTAATTGATTAGCCAAATATTTTTTTGTTGTAGCCCTGCTTTCATTCTGCTTTGCTCATTGTTTTTGTATCAAATGTTCCATTATGTTATTTTTGTGAGGGAAAAACAATACTGACAACAAAGAAGAGCCAATGCACACACCACTTCAGTATCTGAACATTTGCCACTGGACAGGTCCACTGTGTTATTTATGATTAAGTCTATAGGTCCATTCAACTATATGAAGAACAAGATGAATATCAACTAATGGTGTTACCTCAGATCAGTTCTGATTCGACCTTTCCGACACTCTTGACCCTGGCCTCCAGTCTGACATCATGTTTGTCTGCAGCTCAGTTGTCATGGCGACGTCGGGGGGCGTCATATCAAGAGGTCAATGTGGGGCCACGGGTTTGACCTTTCCCTGTCTGTGTCACTGACGGCTGACCTTTGACCCCGTAAGCTTGAGTCTGGAGTTTGGGCTTTACAATATTAATGATTAGGAAGCATCCAGTCGTTACTATAGCTTCTGTCGTTCTAGACATTCATATCACATCACAGTGAGAAGACAGCGCAGCGGCTATTTTTCCCTTCTGTGGCAACACTCATCAGTTCTCAACTTGAGGCAGGACGTAACCTTGAGTTGAGCCTGTCTCGCCCCTCCTGTTTTTCCTTCTGTCTGTCTGTCTGTCTTGTGAGAAATGGTGGCACAGTTGTGAAGTGTGATCCATTTAGATAGTGCTTCTCTCCCCACATGCGCTTCAACATACAACAAACACTGCACTGGCTTGTAAACACACAAACCCAAGTGCCCATGGAGAGAACCACGTGTCTACTCTCGCACACACACACACATGCACACACACACGCACACACATGCAGGCACATGCACACACACGCACATGCACACGCACATGCACACACACACGCACATGCACACATGCACATGCACACACAAACACACTCTATATGCACTTGCCTGGTTGACAAGTCATCTACGATAAGCGCGAGTGGCGGCTAGCTACAGTCCACCAGATATCCCTGCATTACGATTATTGATCAATTCCCTCCATCATGCAACTATTATTTACTTGTAAAACAGCTTGAATTGTCTGACAGAAGCTATTCATTTTTTTCTACTGTGGAGAATTCATTTTGTTTCTAGTTTTTTCCTGTTTCATTTCAACGGTTAATTTCCCTGCCACCATTTACTATCTTTACCCAGACATATTGCTTTGCTGCCGTCATCTCGGGAGAATCTTGCTAGCTTGTTGGTTGTGGATGTATGGACGTGGAGGCTATATATTGAGGTTTGAGCCTTGTATACCCACTCGGTTACACCCGCCTCTCCTTGCTCCATCCCCAGGCCTCTCATGCTCCATTCCTCTATTTTCTTATCTACTTTCTTCTTCCACTTGCTCCTCTGTGTCATTGCCAAATCTGTGCCTGTCTGCCCCCCTCCCTCCTGCCGCTCTTTCTCTTTTACGCCGCCGCCTCTTCCCTCTCTATCAGTCTCTCTATTCGGCGACGGCTCCCACTCGTCCCCCTGTGGCACACCGTGTCGTGTCCCTAATTTATTTATAATTAGTGCTCTTTGTCTGGATGCGCGGGGAATGTTAAGGTACACGGCACCTCGCTCACTGCGTACAAATGGGCTCCTGTTTCTCTGCCCTGACTGCCCGCAGACATGGCCACTGGGATAGACAAACCTTAGATTCACCACCTCACATCTCTACCAAGTCCAAGGCCAGACGGCCTGTTAAAAATCTATGAACCCTTATGTAGTCAGCTATATTTGGTGACTCTATTTAAAACCTACTTCTTTCCTGAGACAGACTCGGGCACTAACACAGTAGCTCATATATTTATTATTGTTATTGAAGTTGAAGATGGGGTGTGCCCTTGAAAATTATATTTTTGAATTGACTATAATCACAACTGAACTGCTTTAAGCAGCATATAGAGGACACATATATATTTCTCTCATTCTCAGTATTAGACCATGGACAGGCTATGTCTCATGTAAAACCTCAGAACCTCCAGAATTCACTCACTGAGATGCAAAGGCTGCACTAGCCCTGAGTGAAGACTGATTAAAGAGCTGTGGGTGCTGAGGTTTAGGTAGTTACCATTAAGATCAGAGAGAATCATTTTAGGTTTAAACCAGCTAGATTTCAGCTTTTTGACTGGATAATCATCTTAAGAACCAAAACACCAATTTATAACAAACTACTTGGCTATCAGGTCCAGTGTTTTTGTAATTAAGAATTAATCAGCATTAGAATTGTTATCAGTAAGATCAGTGTATAAAAAGCCTATTAGTTATCTTTGCTAACATCGTTTTTTTTTTAGACTAAATTCTCCAGGGGTCTTTAGAGGTCACCTTATTCAAATAAAGACATGGAATGTATGCAAGTACTACCAAAAACACAAGGCCTAAAACTTGGACCAGAGTTTAGTGATTTATTTTAGAATAAATCTGATAAAGTGATGAGATGACACCCATGATGGACAGTAAGTTCGTACCCCGACTGACACCTGCCGCCATGTCGATCCACATTGGCACCGCTCACCTGTGCGACATGAATCCCAAACACAATAACAAGGTGGGACAACATGTAATCTGAAAGTGTAATTTATTAAACATCCTACTGAATTTTAATAGCCATCACTTGTAAAGTTGACTTGTTTTGGGGGAATTTGCGATGCCGGGGCGTAAATAAAAAACAGTTATTTTTTTAACACAACACATTAATGTCATCCCTGTCGTCACGCGTGGCGTTGGTGAGCAGGAGTGACGGTTCTGACAGGCTGGGCGTGCGTGTGATCAGCCCGCGAAGAGCTTTTGTCCTTGGGCTGAGAGGGCACCTGGCTCCTCTCCTCGTCCTTGTGATCCTTCTGTTCCCACTCTCTATCCCCTCTCTATCTGTCTCTTCCTCTCTCCCTCTTTCAGCTGCGATCCCTTCATCCCCCCATTGCTGGTGCGCGCTCCCTCTCTGCTGCCCAAGGCGATGCCGTCCTGCAGGCTTTGATCAGGAGGCCAGGGAGGAGAGAGGAAGTGGGTCAGAAAGTTGTGCTGGAGACTGCAAGAGAACAAGGCTGGAATATCGAGTAGGTGAGGCTGCGCGGGAGAAAAGACGTGGGGTAATCTAGTGAGAAAGCCACGCAGTGAGAATAAGCAGAGTGGAGAGGGGTGGAGGTGGGCAAGTGTGATCTGGAAAGAGGGGGGGGGGAAAAAGAGCAGGAAGAGATAAAAAGAAAATCAAGAGCGCAACAGGAGGAGATAGAGGAGGAGAAGGACGTGGGAAAGGAGAGGTGTCTTCATTTACTGAGCGGGGGGGTTGAGACAACACATTTGTCTTCAATGTGACGCTCAGCATTTTAACAGCAGCAACTCTGAGGATAAGGCCTTGTTTTAACTAATCTACACTGTGCAGGACAGATACCGGAGCGGCGCGCCCGGCCCACGTGTGTGTATGTATATGTGTGTGTGTGTGTGCGATTAGAACACGCGTGGCTCTGGCTCTTTGTTTTTTATCATCATTAAGATTCATGCTTTATTAATATTCAGATCAAACCATTAATATTCGACTGGTGTTTCTGCTCGCCTTGTGTCGTCAGCTCACCTGGGATTGGGGAGGGCAGAGCCAAAGAGGTGGGGCGGGTGGTGTTGGGGGGTTAGGGGTAAATGAAGGAGGAGGGGGCAGCGGTGCAGGCATGAGTTAGCAGCGGGACGGTGTGCCAGAGGTCCTTTGAGGGGTCCTGTGTGTTGTGATGGACAATCTGTCGGAGCTGGCACAGAGGTGGGGCTGTGTGCTGAAAGACCACTGGGACCATGAGGTGAGAGGGGTGAGGGATTTTAGGAAGCACAGGGGCCATGGTTCTGGAGTAATTGGACCAAAGGGAGGAGCGCCGTAAACACAGACACATAAATATACATTTAAATGCATTCAAATGTGCTCAAACATAAACAAACCCATTTATATATTACAAATATTAACATATTAATAGAGATCAGGCGTGGAATGAAAGAGGGGAGTGCTGTGCGAGTATATGCCCTCTATGCCCACATACATTAATATTAGTCCTCATTTGGACGATAACATCAATGTGTAATATGTGTTTAATACAAAGACATGAACACAATTACAGCTCACCAGTAATTCACCTTTAAATGTGATATGCATCCTCAGTTCCTTTTTGGCACTTTTTAAAAAAATCAAAGTTGCTTAAAATCTAAACATGTTTCTTCAGAACAAAGAGCCTCTCTGGTAATTGGAAGATTAGACTCATGATGAACATTTTATGGTTCCATTGAATATCAATTCTTTCTCATTATTTGCCCTTTTAAAACTCGCAGATGCCCTGAGGATAACTGACAGAGATGCGGGTGAAGTGTATTGCTCAATGATTGCCATTAGTTAGTAGGGATGCACCAGCAAAACTTTGGATTAATGGGATGGATAATTTTTAGATTCAACACTTATCTAGGCATCTATCATTTCAAGATATGAAGTTTTAAGCTGTTGCTCTCCATGTACATCAGAAACATTCATCAAACAGTAAAAAGACAAAGCAAAACTGCAAAATTGTGTGTTTTTGCAGAAATTACCGTAATTTACTTTCTTTGTATTAGAAGTGATCAAAAAGCCCTGTTTTCTCCTTTCTCCATTAATTGCCTTATTGTCTCAGGCCTGGATTAAAACTGTCCACATGCATGTCAGCTGACACGCAGCCTCAGCTCTGTAGTCAGCACCGTCCACTCCGGCATGCACAAAAGCGGACAGCAAATTAAAGTGGTAATTACTTTTAAGCCCAGAAAGGTGAAGGATTGTATGGCAGGGAGCAATGGGTCACTGTTGAATAGAGAATAGCGGCGCGGGCAGACAGTGGAAAGACCGATATGCATCTCAATGAAATATGGAGCAGCGTACTCAACAAAAGACCAAATGACTCCTTAATGGCCACATGCCCTCAAAGAGTTATTGTCTGAAAGATTTAGAATATTATCTACTCTATGGCAGTTATCTTTAAACAGCCTTTTACACTTATCATCCATGTGAGCCGCTGTAGGGCGTCGGAGGATAAAACGTTTCACTGCTGTGTTCAGTGGTATAGGCTAAATGCCACTGTATAGTTTTCACGGATGGAAAGTAACTGAATACTTAAGTACATTGGTTTTAAAATATGGGATTTCCTTAATATACTAATTAGGAGTTATTGCAGACATTAACCTTCTCATTAAATATGTCCCCTAATATTTCAGTGTGTCCAGGTATTAGATTTGTATTGGTCAGCTAATTCATTTTATTAGAATTATAAGGCATTATATGGACCACAGTAGAAGCTTGGAGTAGCCTGGTTTGGGGTTTTGGGGGCAGCTAGACAGTTTAGTTTTCCTTTTACTGCCCTTCCTCTGGTGTGTACTTGAACTTCTCTCTAAGCATTGTAGTTTGTGTTGTGTAGTTTTTAATAATTTTGAGAGCTTTTGCCAACACTATGCCTCACTATACCTCCTTTTAGTTGATTAACCGAGGCACAGGGCATGTCTCTAGTCGACCAAGAATTTCATTTGTAGCCCTGGATGGCAGCTGGACCACGTCTCTTACCAGTCCTTACTGCCGTCTTGTGGATGCACACTGGTGTGTGTCTGTCTTGTGTTTGACTGTTCACAGTTCTACAGTGCACAGTTCTCTGGGAGGAAAAGGTTGTGATAAAATCCACTAGTTTTAAATTCAAAATGATTAGAACATTTAGGATGAAATATAAAAAGAGGGATTTGTAATATTACCTCAGTAGGTGTTGTCCCTCATTTGTCCATAAGTCGTCCACGGTCCATTTTCAAAGATTTAAAATGACTTCCAAGTGACAGGTGAAACATCTAATTCTAAAACTATGTCCAGATGGCTGCTTTTTCTACCATTACAGCACTTCAGCACTTTCTTTACTTTTACTTCAGTGTTTTTGAGATTTTACTCTTGGTTAAACTGGAAATCACTTTGAGCACGCCGTGCTGTAAAGAGCTCTAAAAATACATTTTTGATTGAGTTCTGAACTCCTGTTTTTTGACTCCTTCTAATATTTACTCCCAGCTTTAACATAAAAGTGTGAAAGTACTGTTAACTAAATCAGAGCTCTGTTGAAACATATTACAGACTAATTACTGTATTTATGTGTGATTATGCCTGAGCTGGACTTAGGGCTGTAGAAACACTCTCACTCCCCTTTTGTCTGTGCATTCTGCCTGAGCACTCTTTACATTCACCCTCTGCATGTTAATAAAACGTTTCAATATGTATATTACGTCTGATGCACAAGGCGTTATTTCGGGAAACATTTCATCAGAATAACTTCATTTCTATTCACCGCACAGACAGGAGAGTTTTAGCTGTAAAGAGCCTGCCTCTGTCTTCAGCACCTGAGGAAGAGAAACAACGTGCCTGCAGCTTGTAGACGCCTTGTCAATATGTTCAACCTCAAACATAACACTATGTATCTGCCGTTTAATATTACTGACCTCTTCAAATGTGGACTGTGTTTGCAGGAAACAGCTGATAAAGGTTACAGTGTGGTATTTCTAGCCTGTTGCTTTGGTCTCTGCATATCTTTTTACCAGGGATAATGAACATACTATATATGCAGGTAGCACACAGCAGATACATTTTCACTGAGGATAAATGATGTGTATGAGTTTGTCTACTTGTGTGAGGAGAAACTAGGCTAGACTATTTCAAATGTTCAAGATTGCTCAGTCCAGAAGTCAAACCCAGGACCAGTGTAGGTTTATATTGTTCATTTTATTTCTTTTCATGATACAAAATAAAAGATTAGACCTTTCCATAGACAATCGTGAGTAACAGTACTTTCATTTATTTTTTATGTGTTTTCACTAGTTTTGTTATAGATTAAGCCCTTTCTAATCCCATTGAACTGATACTATGTAACTTTGGTGGAAAAAGGTCATCTGCATGATTCCATAGAAATAGGCAGTTACAGTAATTCTTTGGAACATTCACAATGGAGACAGATACGTTTTATATCATACTGTGGAAGGTTATAGTCAAAGGAACAACATTTTCACAAAAATAAACAGGAGGAGGCCCTCCAGGCCAAGTAAGAGTCAGGTTTGTGGAGATGCAAGGCTGCTCAGAGTAAGGATGCATTTTTTTAATGTTTTATACAGTGGAATAAACACTAAAAAGTAATATTGTGAGTAAGTAAGTATTGTGGCTTTAAGGTAAGGTGCTTTTTAAAAAAATATTAAAAGTGTTAATGCTCGCTGATATGGGGCCATATCAATACATGTATCGATATTTAAATTATAACTCTCATTATTATTTTACCAAAAACAGGCAACACCCTATGAACAGTTTACAATCAGGGACCATAGGGGAGCCCCTCCCTCCTGTGGGCCACCACCTGCAGAGGGGTTCATAGGGTCTGGGTCTGGTGCACAGAGTAATGGGCAGTGCTGCCCCCGTGACCCAGCTGGATTAAGCGGGAGAAAATGGATGGATGGATTATTATTTTATCATTATTTTCGTTTATACAAATCTGTCCATAACAAATGCACTGATGTTCATCAAGTATCACAGAAACAAGTGGACACATCAGTGAATAATATTTATTGTAATACATTATTATTTTCTTTTAGCTTGAGTTTTCCAAATACTGTGTGTGGAGAAAAAAGTCTCTTTTGCATCCCTCCATTGGCCTGTCTGCTCTGTTGTCATGTGTAGACAGGTGGAGAAACAAGGTCAGATGTGGGTGTGACCACTGGTTTGCCGTCACATACCGCTCCACATGTACCACAGGGCCCTTCCACAAACACTGACTAAGGATTTTGCCTCCTTTCTATTAGTTTTCCCATTGATACTCCCTGGAATACCCTGATTTCTGAAGGGAACACCTGTAGTAGTGCTCCGGCAGGCTAGCCTGCGGTGCTAAAGTATAAGCCTATGAGCTCCTCTCTCTCTCTCACACTCACACACACACACAGAGACACGCACATACTCCTCAAGGACGCCTGGGGAAGACTTGGAGGACAAAATCACACAGTGCCTCTCCCAGTGTCTCAGGCGCGCGCCACTTCTGATGCAGACAGAAAGCATTCACATACGCCTCAGCCTCCTCCACACTCTTAAGCTCAAAAATATACAGGAAGGCCCCTTCACTGTCCCCCAGAAAAACAGGCATTTTTGGTGTGTTGTCTCCCCTGCTCTCAGCTGTTTCAAGCTGTTGAGTGTGTGTCTGTCTCTGAAGGGGGCTCTCCGGGACACTTTGACAACCTTATTCACTTGGCTCTCCCCCTTTCGGCCGCGCCAGAGCCCACACTGCCAACAATGGTCCGGGAGGGTGGGAGCGGCGCAGAAAACACTGAATGCATCTTCATTTGCCTGAACTTTTCACACGTCCCTCTCCTTTTGTTGTGACCTGGGCCGTTCCCTGGTCTCCCCTGCGAGCCACTAGGACAGTTTCCTCTGGCAACATGCAGCCAATGGCCTCCCTCCTCGGCCGCACTTCTCTCCTTCCCACAATGTTAAGCCCATTTTTAGCTTGACATAATCTGAAATGGTCCTTAAGTGAATTTATGTCTACCTCAGTGCATTAACTTGTGTTATTTCCTCCTTTATGTTGCCTTTCTGTGGCGGGCGTTCTAAGAGGCAGTGCGAGCGAGGGAGAGATTTGAAACTCAGGCCACGGAGTAGACAGCCTATCAGTATTCAGTAGCAAAAGTGAGTGATGGAGGAGAGAAAAGGGAGGAGGGCTGATGTATCAATATTCTGAGTAGTGTTTGAGGGCAAGGGGAACGAACACAGGAGGGGGGACTTGAGTGAGTCTGAGTGTGATTATTTGTTCACATACACATGTGGATGTGTGTGCGCAGATATGGTATGGAACATATATATGGCAGCTATACAGCCAGGCTGCAGAGAATCGCAATGTATGTCTATCACTGATTACAAGGAGCCAAGGCTCAGATGCCAAGGACTCACCATGCATCTGATGATCACATTAAACTCAATGTCTTTTTTTTTTTTTCATTTGACATAAGGCAACAATTACCAGTAGCGATCTAGAAAGCTATTGTTTGAATGAACCACACTTTATAATTCAAGCACTTGTTGCACTGAAAGCTCTTAGGCGCCAAGCAGAACATTGACTCTGTCTATGACTGTTTATACTGCATACACTTAGAACAATGTCACATATAAGCATGTATAGTATACGGTTATCATTATACTGCTTAACTTTGCTTAACACAAGGGAAGGTGGATATCACAAGATGATTTCCTGATATCATTTACAAATGATCTTTTTTTTTTTTTTTTTTTTTTTTGTTTTGTCCGTTAAAAAAATCCTATTAAA
>JACN01130897.1:0-16415 GCA_000787155.1 Scartelaos histophorus
GGTGACTGTGGGACGCACATAATCTTAACATAATATAAACATGAAAGATACAAAAGCTTCATTCAGTTAATATGACAACACATGTACAAGGAGCCCAGAAGTGTCAGAGCCCAACATTTATTCATATCTCACTGAATCTCCAGGTAAGAAATTGTTTTCCTGTATTTTTGCCTTTCTATTTCAATTTTAATACAGCATAGTTGACTCACAGGCGCCTTCATTTAGAGCTAGCATCATTTCTGTCATAGCTGAAAACTGTTAACATTTCTTTTTTCTTTGATTTGATTCATTTCGGTGTAGTTGTTTGTTTCTTGAGGACGAAGGAACAATATTATAATTCAATCAACATTTTAATACCTTGACTAAAATTTATTTGCCTGCAAAAACTGTAACCTGCTTCCTGGATTGAGGTGCAGCTGCATAACAAACTGAATCCCCTTCGGATGGTGTACAGTCATAATTTCCGTCTGACAGGATATTTTTGTGGACATGTCAGGAGAATGAATTTCAGCAAAGGTTTCTTGGCTTTATTGTTTGTACATCCAACCACGCAGCAGCTCTCAGCATGTAGAACCTTTTGGCTCTGAGGGATCGTTTTCCCCATGTTCTGTTTAGTGGGTCTGGTAGTGCGTACCAGCCTATTTCCATGGAAACATACTCCAAGTTACACAGTGGGCTTTTAAAGTCCAAGTCCTTTAACAGCAGTTTTAAAGAGGCTGCTACACTTCTACGGGGCAGTAACTGATACCACTTTGCTGCCTCGTCCACAAATACGAGAGACACAAGAGTTTCTTTTTGCTGATGTTTAGTGTGCTCTTCACGACGTAAACTAAACTTTATGTATATAAATCTGTGTATGTATGCAGTTTCATGTGTATATATGTGTAATATGAGTTTATGTATATAATTAAAGTATAACATAAACTCATATTACACATATATACACATGAAACTGCAAAATAACACATCAAAATATATTCCATACTGTTTTGGCCTACTCGTACACAAACAGTGATTTTTAAAAAAAAATATTTTATTTTAACTCTGTTTATAACAATTTTGCAATATACAAAATATACAAAGCATTGTTTCTAATATTGACAAAAAAAAAAACTATAAAAAATGAATAAAAAAACAATAAATACAAATCAATAATAAAATCTAAATAAAATGGAACAAAACAACACACTTGCACAAAAAAGTATATTATAGGGCTGTCTCAATATTTATCTTCTATTAAAATAGTCAATAAAATGTTGCCAGGATTAAAGTTTTTTTGGTTTTTTTTGTAATTGTAAGTATTGCGTTATATTTCTCAGAAGATATTGTTTATTTATTTATTTATTTATTTATTTTCTAATTCAGTAAAATCAGGCGCCTGTCCAATAATGAGTAAACTACTTAACTGCTTCTTAGTTAGAGCTTTGCCTGGTCCAAATCTGCATGAACGCAAAGACTGAAGCAGGAGACAGGAAGTAGTTTTAACAACCTTAAACTGGACTTACCACTAAACATGTATAATATTGTTGAGAATTAAATATTATTGCTCTCATGGCCTTTTAAATGATAAACGAATAACGACAAATTAAATCTAAAAATGTATAAAAGAAAACAAGTCTTACATTTTCAAGCACATCCTCCAAATGCACCAAGACCGTCTGTTTATACTATAAAAACATCACATATTTAAAAGCTCAGAAATGTTATTTGAGCATAAATCCTCCTCTTTCCTCTTTGGCAATGGATTCGTCCTGGTCATCTATGCCTGTCCGTCCATGGGAGTGGATCTCTCCTTCACTGTGGTTCTCCCTGAGGTTTCTCGGTTTTTCCCACTGGTTTTTTTTTCGAGTTTTTCCTTGCCGAGGAAGGAGGGTCTAAGGACAGGAGATGCTGGGACAATTATCCATCTGCCTACTAGATGTTGGACATTCTGTATTTTGAATTATTAATTAACTACGGATTATTATTATTATTTTATTTATTTATTTAATTATGTTTTCCTTGTTCTGCTCATTCTCTGACATTTTTGTTTGCTATTTTAACAATTTTGTGAAGCCCGCCGAGATAACTGTTGTTATGATTTTGGGCTATACAAAAATAAATTGAATTGAATTGAATTGAATTTCCGTACACGACTGTCTGGGCTGACTGTTCCGCACCTTAAAAATCCTCATAGTGACAAATCTACAGGCAAATTCTCCAAAACAAAACCTTTTGTTTGATAATTACACTTTCAGACCTGACTGGCTCATGTTTTTAAATGCTCCCTCTTAACCAACCATTACCTCCGACATGCACTGAACACATGCTCTGAGCCACGCTATTGTTCATACAAATGAGCCTCATTCAAAACAATAGAGCTCCTCTCACCCGGGCTCCAGGTCTCCTCCACTCACTCGGCGTTGGAGGCTGAGCGCTAAATTGTTCTTATTCAGATTGGATTTCATGAGTAATTTGATCTGTAAACAGCAGAATGCACGTTTTAAATGAGCCTTACGCGCCGTGAGGGAAGCGGCATCGGGTTTTTAATTTGTTATCGGAAAGACATTTGACTTCTTAAATGAAGCGTCCATTTTCTATTTCGACAGATGAGAGTTAATTCACAATGTGGTGTTCATAAAAGCCAAGAAGATGAGACCGGCCCTAACGCTCCTCTCCTTCTAACAGGGATTTAAAAGCTCTTATGTTGCGCAAAATTGACTCTTGTGAGCTTTAAATGAGGTTATAATGTTGTTGCTTCATCAAACACACTATATTTCACATACACATGTTTGAGTAACGATGTTTTATGAGTCTGTCTGCATCTCCAAAGCTCAAAATTCTCTGTTCCACCGTGTGACGTCACTTAGCGGTAGTTTTTAAGTTAACAATTACATTTTTACCTTTAGTTCAGTAGAAAAAGCCATTTCCAAAGTCAAGATATATGCAGTTTAAAAGAGAGAGGAGCACTTCATGACATCATAAGGTGGAATGTTTTCAGTTTGAGAGAAGAATCCAGTCTAAATGTGTGAATGAAACTAACCTCTAAGTAATCAGCACAACATTGGCCCTTTAACAGTTACATTTAAAGGAGGAAAACACATTGTAAATTAGAGAACTTAAAGAGTGAAGCATCATGGGAAATTGTCTTTATTATACTGTGTGTGTGTGGGTCAATTATAGTGTTGATTGCTTATTTATGAGAGCAGGACCAAAAATCCATTTGATTTAGTGTTTTCATGACAGTGCTCCCCGCACACAAAGCAATTATTGGTTTATATCGATAATAATATTGCGTTTTGTTGTAATATTTATGAAAGGTAAAGGTGGACTGTGTAACTTTTCTGTTGGAGGTGTCACCACCTCCCACCCGTCTCCATGAAGATGTGAATGTGTCTGTTACATATTTCAGGCCAAAGGCTAAATCGAGTTACAGGTCTATGGAAGATAAATAGTTTAATCAGATTTTGAATTTGAAATACCATTGAACTTCTTCTTTTTAATTCTGAATGGCAGTTGATGAAATTGTAAGTCTACATTTTCAAAAAACAAAACAAAACACCTAAAATATTAAAATATTCAACACAAATATTTTCAAGCTCTAATATTCAACAGTCAAAATTCAGATTCGCATTGAAAAAAAATTCACAGGAAAGATCCAAGATGCCAAGGCAGAAGCAATCGATCCAAACTGATCCGATCAGAATTCTGATTGGTCAGAGTGAGCCTCATCCAAGCCTCATCTCTTTTATTTCTTAAGTGTAAACCCCGCCCACAGATGAGAACAGCCAATAGGAAACCACCCCTGTCTGCCTCGGCATCTTGGATCTTTGCTGCGAAATTTTTCACTGAATTTTACACTCTGAATTTTGTTGAATTTGGAGGCTTGAAAATATTTGTGCTAAATATTTAAAAGTTTAATTTTTTATTTTGAATTTGAAACATACTGAAAAATTGAACGCATCTTTTTTCAGAGTTAAAAAATTCCAAGTGAGAAATTCAGCTGTATTTAAAATTAAGAATCTAATGGAAGGAATTATCTTCCACACAGGTCAGATCAGTGGACAGGCCCCCACTACGATAGTCTCGTTTCAACAGGACTTTACTGAGTGGTCCATACCACCCCGTTTTAGCACTCCCAAGTGGACCCCTGGAGGCATTAGCTTCTGCGGGGGTCTGGTGTGGTGAGGACCGGCTCACAGGGGGCGGGGCTACACACGCCTCCATTTGTGGACCAGGAGCAGCACATCTGCATAAATAAATAAACCTCGAGAGAATGGACTTATGCAAACTTTACTGATCCACAAGGGAAAAAGTCACACATCAACACAACACAAGAGTAAAAATATAAATGATAATAGTAAATGGTCTGTGTACCATTAGTTCTTTTGAATTTCAATTTAGAACAAAAAACTTTAGAATGGGAAAGCAGTTTGTTATTTCATTATTCTATTAAAAAAGGGTGATACTCCCTGCAACTGTACAATAACTCATTATGTAACAGATAATACTCCCCACAACTGTTCAACAACTCATTATGTAACAGATAATACTCCCTACAACCATAGAACTCACTGTTATGTAAACAGGGTGATACTCCCTGTTGTACAACTGTACAACTCTTTATGTCACAGATAATACTCCCTACAAGTGTACAACAACTCACCCTTATGTAACAGATAATACTCCCCACAACTGTTCAACAACTCATTATGTAACAGATAATACTCCCTACAACCATAGAACTCACTGTTATGTAAACAGGGTGATACTCCCTGTTGTTCAACTCTTTATGTCACAGATAATACTCCCTACAAGTGTACAACAACTCATCCTTAAGTAAAAGATAATACTCCCTGCAACAAAACAACAGCTCACCCTTATGTGACAGGGTGATACTCCCTACAACTGTACAAAAACTCATCCCTATACGATAGATAATGCTCCCTACAACTGTACAACTAACCCTTATGTGACAGATAATACTCCCTACTGATCCAGCTGTTAGAACAACCCAGGACACAGGTTTGTACAGTGCGTCCACTGTCGTCTATGTCCTTGCCCAGAGCCAAAATCACGACATGTCCTTCTCCTCATAATAGCTGTTTAATTTTCATTTAAAATCCAATCAAATCCTTCAGTTTTCTAATGAATACCAAGCAGAGACGTAAACAGACGCGAGCGCGCAGGCCGAGTGGTGACTGAAGCTGCATTAGTTTCACAGCGGGGTTCCTCCATCATAAACCTCCCACAACGTCTGCAAATAGGACGCTACAGTAACAGCCTTCGCCGGGATATTAAAATACATGAGGATATATGGTGATAGGTAAACATGATGCATCAATGAACTGGCGAGAAGAGAGATTTGGGTGGCCTGGGAGCTGGAATACGCACTTCTTCTGCAGTACTTTATGGAGATGGGAGTCTGGTGCGCACCTGTCAGTTCGGAGTTCAGATGAGTGTGATTGACGGGTGGATTTGGCGCTCAGGAATACACATGGTTGGAAAAATGGTAGACAAATTGTTGTTTGCTCCGTGCGTCTTTTTGCAGAGCGTCATCGCGTCAGAAAGACAAGCATGAATTATTATTTTTTAAGCGGAATAAATGTTTACATGATCACGGAATAAATTAAATCGGCTTTAACATCAGAATAAACCACCCACTTAAATCAAAATAAAGTTTAATTCTGAATACATTTAATTGGAAATAATCATTAGGAAGTCTTTACATGGTCTTTTAAAAGCGGAATAAATTTTTATTCCAAATTAAATTATTTTTAATCAGTTTAAAACTCTTATGTAAACGGACAAATGAGGCCCAATGAGCAAGAACGAGGCTTTTCTTATTGTGTTCACCTAAACCTGGCGCCCCCTAAAAGCTGCCGTGATGCTGCAGGACTCAAAGGAGGGACTTTTAGCTAATCTTCTCTTCAAACTGCCCTGACACAGACCCGCTGACCCTCCCTGACCGGTCCTCCTGTGAAGCTGACCTGAAAAACTCTCTCTTCGTTTGGGCGTTCGTACTTGAGTCTGGTGAAGTGCGGTGAGTAGTGACCATAAATATCCCAAAAACAGGACAAAAGTAACTCTGGCGAGATAGATGGGAATACAAACACTCCCATTAGATTTTGCATAATGACTGAAATCTGAACTGGCAATCATGTTCATGTTTGTGCAGATGTAAAATACAGGGTTAGCAGTTTTCATGCAGATTTTGTTGTTTGCGGAGAAAATGACGGTTCTTTTGAAACTGCAGCCTTTGAGATTTGCTAATTGTGCCTATTTGTATTGCAATTTCGATCCCATTGCGATTCCTCTCGTACTGTAAACACTTCGGAATAACAAAACACAGGGTGAAGATTCAAGAGAACAAAATGGCCGACAAATACAACCGAAATACGCGGCGCTCACCTCTGTTGCCCCGGGCGATGTTTTAATGGGCCGCGGTGATGTCGTTCGCTCAGATAAAGTCGGTAATGACTCATTTCGGTGTCACGCAAATAAACCATTTGTTGATACGAGCTGCCTGCGCCTCTCGCCTCGTGCCTCCTGCTTTTTAAGAGACAATTTCCTCTCCTTTTATAACATACAACACCGAAAGACACAGAAATAGATCTGAACCTCGAGCCCTGAATCTGAAATAAGGGAGCGTGGATTTAGGACAGTGGTGGGCAATTATGTTTTTCCATGGAGCCACATGAGAAACAGAAAATAATGCGGAGGCCGGCCCAAAATGCTTAACTCGATTCTGTTTAATATTAATTGTATTTCTTTATAAAAAGCAGTAAATAGCATTGTTCTGACGCGCTGGAAGACTGGGAAGAGAATATGTTATGACTACACTGAAGATTTATTACTTATATCCAGTGGTGTGTTGGTTTTTTTTAAGTGGGGGTATGCGAGTCGTGACGTCATCGACCCCCTCACCTCCCCCTATACTCAAAATGATGCAAAATCATATTATTAACATTAACATTTTTGGAGTTGATGATGATTTATGGTTGTGTGTGCGCATCCCAGAAGAAACATCAATTGAGATGATACTGAACCTGGACTAAAACAGGACTGAACCAGGACTAAAACAGGACTGAACCAGGACTAAAACAGGACTAAACCAGGACTAAACCAGAACAGAACCAGGACTAAACCGGGACTAAACCAAAACGGAACCAGGACTAAACTAGGACTAATCCAGGTCAACACCAAGTCTAAACCAGTTCTACTTTTCTTAGACTTGAGAGCATTTAGGGTGTTTAGTATTGGGTGAATTACAGCTGCATTATGTAACTTTCATCTCCATAGAGATGTTGTTGCATTGTCTCAGATGTTCCACACTGTGGCATTTAAATCATTTACCATCACCATGGAGACGGCTGGTCTGCTTGAGGTTAATGTGTGGGCTGTTTTGACATGTAACTTGGTGTGGTACATAGATACAAGACTCACAACAGGAACATTTTATTATTGTTGCAGATATTGTTATATTTGTTTCTGGACCAAGAAATGTAAATGGCCTGATATTTGGGTCAATAACATATAATGATTTTCAAGGGGAATTTTAAATTGAGTTTCTATTGATCTTTTTCATATATTTACAATGTCAGGTGCATAAATCTAAGTTTGAAGCATTTTTAGTGTTTTTATGAACATGAATTGGCTACGACGTTAAAAATGTCATGTGGTGCAGTGTGACCGAGAATAACCTTAAAATAGTTTTATTTTCTAAAACATGCTTGAGATGTTAATCTAAGTTGTGAGTCATATGAACATGAGATTGAGATTTGAAAACATGAGATTTGAAAAAATGGACATGCTCAGACAATATTTGTTTGAATATTATGGGGGAAATATTGATTCAAGAAAGATGAAATTTCACATGAGACTAAAAACCCTTCAGAAAATATGAGAAAAAGAAAGAAAATAAATTTGATTAGATTTAGAGTCATTTTAAAGAAGTTTAAAAATCATGAGTTAAGGGCGGACGGTCGCACCACATGAATATTTGACACTTTAAGGACAAAAACATGCAGAATAATTCAGGATTTGTGAAAAAAATGATTTGGTTCCATGGAGGTCAGAGGTTCTACAGGAATGTGGGGAATTATTATGAATTTTGAACCTTTTTAACTGAAGAAATTGCAACTGGACACACGTCATGTCATTGACCCTTATATATTCTAATAAAGACATGAACTTATCTCCATAAACCAGGACCATAGGTGATGGTAGGAACGTAGCTTGAGCAGTAAGTTGAGAGTTTTAGCTTTGGACCCCGACTTCATGAAGATGCCCCTTCACCACAGTGTCCTTGTATGTATTTTTCTGGTCTGTTTACCTGATCTGTCTCTCCTCTCTGTGCTTTAATGCCTGTTATTTTTACACTTGTGTTTGCTTTGCCTGTGCCACAGAACAGGGGCCGCAAACACACGCCCACACAGCTGATCACAGTACATGCGATTTGTTTCTATCCATTTGAATTAGCCATCAGCAGCTAAGTGCTCCAGTGCTTTTAATGCAGAGAGAGCAGGGTCCTCACTTTGACTAATGGCTCCAGGGGCCTCGGCGTTTTTAGTGTTGCAAAGGGGACAAAGAGCAATACAGTGACCAGGACTCGACTCTCATGGACTTCTGCTTTTGACTTGGTTTGGTAGGATAGTACCTGTGCTGAATATGTATACTTCAGTGGTAGTAGACAAGAAAAGTACCACAAGAAACACAGACAATTCCACTCAAAATGCAGGGACAATTTACACATAAGGAAGGCATTTTTTGGCAGTTTAAACATTCTGCTTCTACTTTTACTATTGTGTAAATCTTAGCCCTTATTAACATTATTGCCAGTTAGGTGCAGCTCCCTTCTGTATTTCCAAGCTTTCTTAATAAATAAAATCAAAATATATATTTTTATTTATTTTTATGTCCATCCATCCATTTTCTCCCGCTTAATCCGGCTGGGTCGCGGGGGCAGCACGCTGCTCATTACACTGTGCACCAGACCCTATGAACCCCTCTGCAGGTGGTGAGCCCACAGGAGGGAGGGACTGACGGTCAATCCAGACACTGGGAGGAAACATGCAAACTCCACACAGAAAGGCCCGGGAGACCCAGGGATCGAAACCCGCAACCTTCTTGCTATGAAGCATGAGTGCTGCCACTCAGCCATCGTTTTTATGTGTTTATTGTAATATGTGGATCCATGCCATGACAAGACGTGTGTCCAATTACACTTTCTTCAGTTAAAAAAGTTCAAATTTCATAATAATTCCCCACATCCCTGTAGAACCTCTGACCTCCTGGAACCAAGTCATTTTTTAACAAATCCTGAGTTATTCTGCATGTTTTTTGTCCTTAAAGTGTCAAATGTTCATGTGGTGTGACTGTCCGCCCTTAACTCATGATTTTTAAATTTCTATAAATTAATCACATTTATTTTCTTTCTTTTTTGTCATATTTTAATATGACAAAAATATATTCAGACAATATTGTCAGAGCATGTCCATGTTTTCATGTTTTCAAATCTCAATCTCATGTTCATAACTTAGATTAACATCCCGACCATGTTTTAGAAAATAAAATTATTTTAAGGTTATTCTCAGTTGCACCACATTTTTAAGGTCGTAGCCAATTCATGTACATAAAAAAAACCAACCAAACAAACAAAAAAACACAAAAAATGCTTAATATAAATGGCAAACATAGATTTATGCATCTAAAAAAACACAAAAAATGCTTAATATAAATGGCAAACATAGATTTATGCATCTGACATTGTTCCATTTTTAAACAAGTTGTCCATTTATTTTACACATAATTTAGTTGAGAGACCCAAAGACAGTTTTAAATCTCATTCACACTAAATGTGGGCCTAGCACATAAACCATACTAAGAGGAGAGTTAGAGCAAACACACTCTTCCACGTTTAAAACCACTTAAAATGACTGGAGTTGCCTCATCCTTATCCAGATGAGGGGGCTTTACAGCAACTTCACCAGCACCTGAAATGATCGCACACATACCCTGGCCATGGTCAACTACCCCTTTAAAGGCAACAACAGCTCGACCCAGATGACCAAAATACTAAAAATACGCACACTTCTAACTGGTACAACTTCCGAGCCGCCTTTTTATTGTTCACCCTCCCATAACGCTGCATGAGGCGTCCTTGAGACCCCCAGAAAAAGCTTGTAACACACCACCTTAAACGTAAATTTGTAGGAATGGATTGGAAAACTCTGTAATTTTAATCTAATTTCCTGCCATGAACACAAAATGTGGCATGATGGAGTAGTAATGGTCAAGAAAAGTAAATAAAATAGCTAAATTATAACCAAGCAACGCAAACCATAGACCAGAAAATAACTAAAAAGGTCACACAGATTCGTTCTTGAAAACACAGAGGCAAGGCTCCATTTTTAAACAAGTTTTTACACAGAATTTCGTTGAGAAGACATACGCGTAAATAGGTCTGTGTATTTCATTAGTTCAGCTCAAAGTTTGTTAAATAACATCAGACTAACAATGTAAATGTTGGTGTTGGTAGAATAATGTTTGAAATAAAACCAACCTTGCATCAGACGAACTATCACATGTTGAGGGACTATTTTCTCAGCAGCGGCGTTGATATCAGTCCGCCGTTGCCAG
This sequence comes from Scartelaos histophorus, assembly GCA_000787155.1. Taxonomy (NCBI): domain Eukaryota; kingdom Metazoa; phylum Chordata; class Actinopteri; order Gobiiformes; family Gobiidae; genus Scartelaos; species Scartelaos histophorus. The sequence continues at coordinate 10,621 of JACN01130897.1, forward strand.
GCTTTCTATCAGGAAGTACAACACACTGCTGCCGCTCAGACATAAAATACTTCTAAAGTTATTCAATCAACACCGACATTCACATGGACAGTCTGGGGTAATAATAGTTTTGCCTCTGTTTTTTTGTGGAGTGGGTAAGTCTGTTTTTAGTGTCAGGCTAACTAAACCCATTGACATGCACTAGCCTAGCACGCGTGACCTCTGCAAATACAAGGACTGGATGGAATATTTTAAAAAGTGACTCCACACATCTCCAAAACTCTGGCTCACAAGGAAATAAGGTTTATTTCTGAATTATACTGATAATGATCATGATTAAAAGACAATTCCAAGCTTGTGACGCCGAGAGACAATGCTAAAGCTAACGTAAACACTAAAATACGTCCAGTTTATCTGCATCTTTTTCAGCATTTATTTACCTTCTCTGCGCTCCTGTCCTACATTTTGGCATTTCTTTATGTAATGCAGTGGGTTTGGCTCATGGTAGAAATATTATGCACTAAAAATATTATCCAACTTATTCCGCCTGCCTACTTATGTCTCTGCTTAAACAAGAATTCCAGTCTTGTCAGAGGAGAATTAGGGAACGTTTTGTGTCTTAAATGCGACATGCAGTTGTAAAATCGCACTGCATAAATTCTCTGAGGCTTTAAAACTGCTTTATTGGTAATATTGAACTTATTGTCAAGATTTGGAGCCCCAGACAAAATAATATAACCTGAATCGTGATGGCGGCGCCTACGGCAACTTCCGGAATAAGGTGGATTTTGGATGTTCATATGCAAGTGTCGTGCGGGGGTAGAGAGGAAACAGCTGGCTGGCTTTGTTTTGTGATGCATATCGACTCAACAGATGCTGTCACTGGAAATATGGCTGTTTATCACAAGATCAAGTCAGCATTTGGCGAGAAATGATTATTTACGGTTTATTATCATCATTTATCCAAGAAACGTCCACCCTACAAGTCTTGTGGTTGCTATAGGTAACAGTTCTGGAATTACCTTTACGTATGTCATAACTGCAGCCCAACGAGGAAGAAAAATGATAAACCACACCAAATATTAAAGACTAGACTGTTATATGCACCGCCTGGCCTGTTGGATTGTATGAAATTAGAAGTTTGTGGTTCCTGTATCCATGGCGATCCTGCATGGAGCTGCCTATGGACCTCTGAAATTACTTTTTACTCCAAATGTGGCCTGAAGAGGAAAATCTCGGAGGAAAAGGCCCGTCTCATCACCGACTGAGGCAACGGAGCAGAGAGAGACTTAAGCCCCTCACGAACAGTGCCCTCGCGGGATTTCAGAGCTACTGCGCTGTGCCTTATGCAGGGTTACCACGACTAGAAAATAAGATACTAATAATACTGAAACCAGTATCAAAAGTAGATCCTCATTTGAGCAGGTATCGGTACTAAAAAAAAGTCCAATTCACAGGAAACAAATGAAGCTTTCCTGAACGTCTTTAGAATGGTCTGGAGCTGTATCAGAACTAGTATAAGATCACATAGACTCATGGACACTATGGAAACTACTGGACCACTGAGGGATTATACAGATATAAGGCCACATGGGAATAGAAAAGGAAGTATTATCATTTAATGTTAAAAATCACATTCTATTGTCTAAAGAAAGTGTTTTATTATGGTTGTGGTGTCGTTTTCATATTGAGTATCAAGTCCATTTGTATTAAAATCATCAGAATGATTTGAAATATTAGTATTGTGAAGACACTATAGGCCCTTTCACGGCCTACGCCACAGTGACGTCTTACTGGAGGCAGAAAGGAGGTTGACCCAGGCAAGGAAAGTCACGCAGAATTTGAATGCTTGTGTCTGCAGTGCACACTTCATATCAGGTAAAAATGATCTCCATGTACAATACTCATCTGTTGGTTTTGTCTAAGTTTGTTCAAATCAACAAGTTTCTGCTCATTTAGCAAAATGTCGCTAATCTTCAGCTTCACTTCGAGAGCTTCAGAGTTTTACAGTCTTTCATCCAGTCTCTGAAACTGACTTGCTGGATCATATGGTAACTGTCTGTGAGGCTCTGACAAATCTTTGGAAATCAGTTGCCCCCAAAATAGAAAAAGTGTGTTGAGTATCTATTTTTTTGTATGTTGAGTTTTTGATTCATATTTTAGTCTTTTGTGAGTGTCCTGGATCTACTGTACATTTTTGCAATTAAATGTCTCCAGGTCAGTGTTGCTAGTCGCAGTTGAGCGTCTTTTGACTACGTCAGGCGGGGAGGTGAAGCCTTAGGCGGGCAGATAATATTTTGGCTACATTCCACAAGTTGGGCGGCTTTTGTTTTCTCACCAATCAACGTGATACACAATAACACAATAGCACAGTAATGCGAAGGGCCGTATGGCACTTTCACTCCTGTCCAATGTTATGGAGGTGTCCCGACCTGTGCACAAATGAACAGACGTCCCCGACATTCAAAACTCCTCCCCGGCAGCTGTTGCAGAAATTCAAGTCTTCGATGTGTGAATAGGCAGCTCTGTGTTTGAGGCTGTTCTTGCATTAGCCGAGGAGAACCAACCGTTTAAGATATACATTTTTATGCATGATGAAAAAGCTGTTCTACTCCCTCGCTCTCACCTTTAGCTTTTTTTGAAATGTGATCACGTGGGCGGAGTTTAGTATTTAATCCCACTTTAACTGCTCCGTATTCAATCACCAGGCTATTTGCGGCCATGTTTAGGACTTCACTTTACTTTCATTTTCTGTTCATGTCCACAAGGCGCTCCCCGTCTCAGTTTGATGTACGGCGCTTTCTAAACACCAACTAAACATCTCCGAATCTTTTTGTCTTTACATGATATTCCGCCATTTTTCATTTCGCAGTTTTAAGTCACTTCCAAATCCTTGTTTATAGCAGCGCTGAGCAGGTGCATTTGTCTGTAGTGAGGCCTGAGATGACAAGGCACCCAGACGTTCTGAAAAACAACATTCCAAGCTTTTAGTGCAGAAAATTCAAGACTTTAATTCATTTTCAGAAGCAAACGGCACCAAGCGGAGCCATTTACTCAGTGGAAGGTGTTTTGGGGCATTGAGCTTTCATCGGTCTGTTCTCCAGGTGATTTGTGAGAGTTACTTTGTCTAATTTTGACTGTAAAATATGTTGTTTTTCTGCCAAATGCGTTCCATTACTTTAAGTGTAAAAGCAGCGTACAAGGTTCATCCAGTTGAAATATGGAGTCTGGGCGCACACAGGGAGTCGGAGGAAAAAAGAGGGAGGGAAACGCCACATCATTTCAATGGGCTGCTGAATAAAATGGATTGGGGCATTTTAAAAGTGTATAGTAGTGAAATATGTGGGCATAAACTTGCAAACAATTATCAGGATGCATGGAGTCACATTTGTATATTTAAAAGTGCAATATGTAACTTTCCTGGTAGAGAACATACAGTACACCTGAGGTCAAAATAAGTTGACTATGTGCTGTCTGCTGCTAATTTGAAAGCATTTTAATGTTAGACAATCAGGAATAGGATATGGAAACTGTTGAATGTTCCACCATAGACGTCCATGTCACCTTTTCAAATATTGAACTATTGCTGCATTCTATTGTGCTCTGGACTCAGGAAAAACAGACCTCCACCTCGAGAATGTGCAATGGAACGACATCAGATAAGGTGTGGGAGTCCCCCGGGGGTACTGGCACTATTTTCAGAAAACGTCACAAAGACAATGTCTAAATTAATAGGAATAACCATACCTTGCACTCAGAGGTTTCTTTTGCTAGATGACATGTCCAAACTAAATTCGACAATTAATGACCATCGTATATTATTAGCAAGCATAAGAGCTGCCATAAAAATGGTAATATGCCGTTGGAAATCAGTTCAACCTCTGACTGTGAGAGAATGGCTCTTAACTTATAGAGAAATCTTTCAACTGGAGTTTTCTGCGGCTCGAATGGAGGGAGCAAAGGGCAAAAGCTTTCTTGCTGGTCTGATCTATTGACAAAATTGAGATCTGAATGTGTTGTTTCAGGAATGTGTAGTTGTTACTTGGAGACTTCTATTATAATATATGTCTAGAGAATGTACATAGTATGAAGACTATTAGTTAATTCTTTATGTATGAATGATACATAATAATTATGTATAATGCAATTTCTGCTGATGTCTTTTGAAGGAGGAGGAGGGAATTTATGGGGGTGTGCTTATGTAGATATTGCATATATATAGTATGTATATGTGTCAACTCTATATGTATATGTATATGTGTATGTATGTCTATATATGTTTTCTTTATATGTCCATCAGTAGGGAGGTTTGGGATGGGGGTTTAAAAGGGAGAAAATATCCTCACTACACCATTCTGTTCCACCTTGTGATGATATTTGTCACTATGTCGAATGGAACGTGTATATTTGCAAATGAATTAACTGAATAAAAATTTGATCACAAAAAAAAGAACACATCACATCAAAACAAAACCAGGCTAATTCTAAGCAGACTGAGCAAAAATGTCAGCACACAGAAGAGAAATTTCATCCTCAATCATCATTTTGATATGATAAGTTGTGGTATGTGTAAAGAAAGTGTCTTCTAAAGACTTTGTAGTGACATTTAGACTTTCTTTCACATCATTTAACAGTAAACACAACTTTATTTGTGAACATGTAATCGTTAAACTGACATAATCGAGTCGCTGACAGCTAACGTTAGCTAAGAGACTATTTATTAGCGACAGCGACGCTAACTCCCTTAGCGTTCAGTCAGAGGGTTGAGTTCTTTGAGATTGGGATGTAGTCCTAGTGAGTTATATGTAGCTTGTCCCAAATGTCGTTCTACAAACTGTAGGAGGGATTCATAAGCAACAAAATAAAAATTAAACTTTCACGAGCATCCACATTCTCCCCAAGTGTTGCAATGGAACAGATTTAAAATGGCTGTTGGGAGAACTAACTTGGAGTTATCGACTATCGACATTTAACAGAATGGTGGTTTTCATGTTCTCGAATGTGATGATTTCATACTCTGAGATGGAGCTGCTCTACCTCAGCCATCTCTTTTTTTCCTGCCATCTACTCTTTTCAAACACTCTTCACACTTACTAAAAAAAATGTTTCAGCTCGTTCAACATTTGCTCCGAGCCGTCACCTTTCAGTGTGTCATCGCGTCAGAAGGGAGACCCAACGAGAATTATTTTTAGGAAGAAGAAACATTTACATGATCGAGGTATAAATTAATTTGGCTTTAAAATCTGAATAAACCACCCACTTACTTAATTCAGTTTAATTGCAAATAATCATGGCCTTTTTAAAGCAGAATAAATTTTTATTCTAAATGTAATTATTTTGATTCAGAATTAGATTACTACAGATGGAGGTCAGGTCAAATTCATTTTGTCCCACTGCAGAAAAAAATGCACTTTTAATATCTCACATTTAATTCAGTTTGTGCTTTTGAACCCCAGACTGAAGTTCCTACGTGCAGGTGAGCAGAATGCGCAGATGTTTTCACTAGAATGAGCAGCCTGACCTCAGAGCCTCGTCTTCTGAGCCCATGAAGCTCATGGAGCTCATGGAGCTCATGGAGCGTGCTCCCACTCTTATTAAATATATTAAATGTAGAGCAAACAACAGAGCTGCTCTCAAACACATGTCTCTACACGTGTCTCACCAGCTCCGAGTCCTACACCTCACCTGAGACCAGACCTGAGATGAATCCACTAATCCAATCTACATCGACACACAACAGATGGTGCTGGAGCTACGTCAGCTCTGCATCCGCCAGAGCAGGACACACTGAGAGAGAGACAAGGAGAGAATGAAAC
>KN489381.1:0-15938 GCA_000787155.1 Scartelaos histophorus
ATAAATTCTAAAATAAGTCACCAAAAAAAGGATGCAGGAAATGGTGCAGTGAAGCGATCTGATTGGTTAGAATTAGCCTCGTCCAAATCTCATCTCTTTCATTTCTTAAGTGTAAACCCCGCCCACAGATGAGAACAGCCAATAGGAAACAGTCTCACACAGGATCGATTGCTTCTGCCTTGGCATCGTGGATCTTTGCTGTGAAATTTTTCACTGTGAATTGTACACTTTGAATTTTCACATTTCAGTATGAGAGCTGAAAATATTTGTGCTGAATATTTAAAACGTACATACAATTTTTCCTTCTCAAACTTTTTTCAGAGGTAAAAAAATCTAAATGAGAAATTGAGCGGTATTTAAAATTTGAAATCTAATGGAAATTATCTTCCTTACTTTTGCCTTCACGGAAATGCTCACAACTAGCATGCTAAACTGCACTTCCTGATTATCAGACAATAAAACGGTTTCTATTTAGATTCAGGACTTATTTTGACTTCAAGAGCTGCTTATACAATATATCTCCACACATTATCCTCAAATACATAAAAAAAATAAAATGATTTAATGTTTTGTCCTTAAAACTAAATCAGCCTAAAATTATAAATCAGATACTGCGTCCAGACAGTTACTCTTTGGGTAGCAGTTTCCCAAATACTTTTTTTTATCCTCACTGGCACTGGCTCCCCATTCATTTTAGGGTTGATTTTAAAATGTTAGTATTTATTTTGAAAGCGCTTCATGGACCGGCCCCAACGTACATTTCAGACCTTCACTGTCCCTACACTCTGAGGTCTGAGGTCCAACTTACTGCCCCAAAAACGAGACTGAAAAGTCGGGGTGATTGGTCCCCGGTCCTCCTTCACTTTAAGAGCGCCCCCTTCAGTCGATTCTTTTAAGTCGCATTTAGAAACACCGGCTTTTTTATTTTATTTGTTGTTTTTCTATTTGGTAATTTTAGTACTTTTTTTATTATTGTATTTGTTGTTTTTCTATTTGGTAATTTTAGTACTTTTTAATTTTTTTATTGACTCGCTAATTTCTATCTTTTATGCTTCATTTTATTTTGTACATTAATGTATTTTGTGCCGACTCAGCAGCACTTTGGAGACTTTGAGTTGGTAAAATGTGCTATACACTAGTTTAAACTTGTGCATGAGTAATATTATGCTGAAGTGAAGCGACTGTTAGCTGGGCACAGTTTTTGGCCTCACTCTGCCCACCTTAGGCCAGTGGGCACAGAGAACCTCCCAAAGCAGCAACGGCACCAGCAGCAGCGTTTGGTCGAAAAGAAACAAAGAGCCCATTAAAAGAGCAGAGGGTTTGTGCTTCGACGTGAGGCTGGAGCCAGGAGCAGAGCTGGAGAGGAGCATGGGAAAGAGGAGACACCCAAACGCACAACTGAACACACACATGGACACACACATGTACACAGCGGGTCTCACGCTGGAGCTTTAGGACTGACACAACCACTCGCTTTCGCAATTTATTCTCCTAGGATCGTCTGGTTTTATTTTATAAACTGTGAAGAAGAAGTGGACTGAGGGAGTGTCACGTCAAGCACAGTGTTCAGCTCCAGTCAAATGAAGCTCATCGACGAAGGCAGTTACATATGAGTCAATGATATATTTCTATTGAACTTTTTCAAATAATTACATTCAAATATTTACAGGTGCATAAATCTGTGTTTGACATTTATATGAAGCATTTTTAGTATTTTTTATGTACATGAATTGGCTACGACCTTAAAAAATGTCATGTGGTGCGACCGAAAATAACTTTATAATACACCAACCATTTAGAAAATAAAGCATTATTAAAGTTCTGAGTCATATGAACAAGATATTGCGATTTGAAAACATGAGATTTGAAAAAATGGACACGCTCAGACAATATTTTTTTGAGTATTCTGAGGGAAATATTTATTTAAGAAATTCACCTGGGACTAAAAACACTTCAGAAAATATGACAAAAAAGAAAGAAAATAAATGTGATTAGATTTAGAGTCATTTTAAAGTTTAAAAATCAAACATCATGACATTGCATATTGACAGTAGAAATGTATTAACGGATAAAATAGCAAAATAAAAACCCTAAGATCACATAGAGCAGGTCAATACGGACATTTTAAGACCCTTTTCACCCTTTCCCTGGAGGCGAAGCTAACTGGAGGCACTACCCTGTCTGAGGCTCTGGTACTGAAGTGAGACTTTAGTTTTCTTTCAACACAATCTGACATGAAAAAAAGGCTCCTGAAAATCCATCCATTCTTGAGTTTCAGACTAAATGACTCTTTTGGCAGTTTTTATTTTATTTATTTTGAAAATTTCGAACATATGCAGAGTACAAAAGAAAAGAAAATACACTACTTGCTTGAAAGGGAGTGAGAAGAAATTTACAAAATGCTTTACAAATTTATCCTCACTCCCACTCGACATAGAACTTTCATGTCATCATTTGTAGATCCATCCTTCATCCTTTCCCTGAAAGTGAAGCTAACTGGAGGCACTACCCTGTCTGAGGCTCTGGTACTGAAGTGAGACTTTAGTTTTCTTTCAACACAATCTGACATGAAAAAAAGGCTCCTGAAAATCCATCCATTCTTGAGTTTCAGACTAAATGACTCTTTTGGCAGTTTTTATTTTATTTATTTTGAAAATTTCGAACATATGCAGAGTACAAAAGAAAAGAAACTACACTGCTCGCTCGAAAGGGAGTGAGAAAAAAAATATAGATATACTTATTTACTCTCACCCCATTCACCCACTCAACATAACCCAATTCATGTCTTCATTCGTCTTCTTTATTTGACCCATCCTCTTTATTTGACCAATCCTTCAGTTTACTCTGGGGTTAAAAGTCAGGAGCGGGGAATCCTTTGGGCGCTACAAAATGAAAACAATAAATACACGGGCTGTGCAGTGTGTCGCATGTGTTTGGTTGTGTAATCTTGTACTGTTGAAATGACTGCGTGCCTGCGGAGCTGTGATTCAACTGCTGGTTAACCGCTGCTGTTGGTTTGGCAAAGAAAACAAAGGCTTCCGCAATAATCTGTGTAAGATCGTCAAAATACATTAGCTAACATCTAACTCCGCTGCGGTGTTGAGGAATGTCATAATTAAGCCGCACAGCGCAACATTTCAGCCAAATAATAGACTGAAATAAAGGGGAACCACCTCGTAATCACTACAGTTTAATTAGCCTCAGTAAAGCATGAACAATGACTTAAAGCTGCATTGTGTAACTTTTTTTTGGATTGGAATGGTCTGTCTGACATGTCATTGCTTGGTCTGAAATGTTCCACAGTGTCATTAAACTGATCTAAATTGCATTTATTTGATTGAAAGTGTTTTTGGTGCTTAAAAAAACATGAGTAGGGTCGCCTCTTTGCAGATCTGACATGTAACTTGGCTTAAGGATGTAATTTTTTTTCTGTCTTTGGAGATAAATGTGTTTAATGCAATACTGCGGCGCATACTGGACAGAGCTACAACATCTGCATGGAGACGAGGAGGTAAAGAAAAGTAACGCAATGATTTTTTAAGACATTTTTTGTTTCTTGAAAATTAAGTCTTTTTGTCAGTGTGTTATTAGAATTTTTTTATTTTTTAGAATTTTTAGGTGAGCTTGTCTTTCCACAAACCTGACACGTAACTTTTTGCATTGTCTGAATTGTTCCACAGCATGACATTAAAGCTGTACTTTTTCTCTTCATGTTTTTTGCATTGTCTGAATTGTAACATTTACCATTGCAATAGATTGTACAGCTTTAATGTCATGCTGTGGAACAAAGTAGTGCTTTAAAGGCACTTTACCTTATTATCTTAAAAACATGAAATACAGAACTACAAACTTAATTTTCACTTCGCATTTCCGAGCATTCTAATTATTCACGTTTGCTTTTTGTACTTTTCGCAGCTTCCAGTCCGTTAATCCTAACAACTAGCATGCTAACATCCACTTTCTGATTCTCACAAAAAGAAACGAGAAGCTTTATAATCAGATACAGACACTACACAGCAGACTTGACTTTATATCTGCACTGGTGACTGGGGGGGAAGACAAAATTGCTCAAATACATGAAAAAAATCTGATACACTGCACATTTCTCTGATCTGGCCAAGATTTTAAAAGTTATATCAGGTTATTCATCTTGTTTTCAGATTTATTGTCGACTTATTAGAGCAGAGACTGATTAATTCTAGTCTAGAGGGAGTTTATTTTAAGACAACTTGTCAAATAAAATTGTCTTGTTGCATAGACATATAATTTCACTGCTTTTAAGTCATTTTCTGATTGATTTAAGTGTTTATATCTTAGATTTTGGCACGTACAGACCCTTTAACCTTACGTTCTTTGTCAACCCTGCTTTAGTTTACTCTGTTTTTCATTTCAAGTCGTGCTCCGATCCTCAAATGCCCTCTCTCTCTCACACAAACACACACACACATATACGCACACCAGCTCCATATTTTCCAGTTGTAGGAAATGAACGCTTAAAGCATATGGTATAATGTAGTGGAGAAATCCCCAGTAGCACCTTAGAGCTCAGACCTGCTGCAGTTCCATTGGGTGGTCCGCTCTGGCGCTCTGGGACTTGGCACAGACCTGTTTCCTCTTAAACCAAATCAAAACAATTTGTGGGTCTCTGCATTGTGTTCATATAATGGGACTAAAGCACAAAGTTATAAGGGGATTGTTCTACTGGTCTATGTAGGTAGTTGTTTATTAAATGTGCATCAACTTTTCTGGTAGAGGGTCCATCAAATGCTTTTCTCCTTTGTCTGTGCCATTGAACCTCTTTATCTTCATAGTGACCAAACCAGACCACGTTACAGGTCTGATCTGCGAAGAGACGACCCCGTTCACAGCCAGAATCTTGTTTTTCTATGAATTTTTGAGCTATAAAATCACCTGTAATTGCGTAAATGTAATTGTAGAGCTGTTTAATGTCAAACTGTGGAACATTCCAGACAGAGCAGTGACATACCTGGCACGATTTAAAAGGAGACGACCCCAAAACGCAGGACTGTTGTTTAATGTAACTAGAACGGAGAGCAGAAGAAGCCAAATTTAAAAATACAGATTGGAAACATGACACTGACAATGGACCAACAAAGGCAAGACAGACAAGACGTATAACCAAATACTACAAGTGGACAGGATGAATGTCAAAATAAAACACCAATTGCACACTGCACTAAAGAATAAGACACTCTAAACTATGCAAAAACCCTGACAATACCCACCAAAACACGAAGGCAATGGACTACCGACCGAAAAGTTGTCGGTTGTAACTAAGCAGATTTTTTGAGTAGTTGTATGGAAAAATCTTGCACTGAAACTCATAATATGCTCAATTTACAAACACAATACACAAGACAACTCTGCATTAATGTTCTGACTGACCAGAGCTCAAATAAAATATAAATTGTGCTTTATAGGAATTGTGATTTTACCGTTCAATAATCACAATTGAACCTGTGTTGCCAGAGCCTAAACCTGCAGACAGAAACGCATTCAAGTTTGTCTCATTCTCAAGTCTCCAGAACCTCCAGAATTCACTCCCTGAGCTGCAACCAACCTAAACCAACTGGATTTCAGGATTGAAACTGGCAACCCAAATGAGAGAATCATGAGAGGCTCATTCTGCTTTCTGATTGAATAATCCACATCTTGGCAACCGTGTACAATGTTTTTGTAACTAAGAATAAAACAGGTTTGGAGTTGTTACTAGTAAAAGCCATCCTGGATTTGAACATTTTCACTTTGTATCTGAAAAAAAAAGGTCAAGTTGGTGATATTTAAAATCATCATCTCTTATATACATTTCATTTAAATCACTTACTTTGGTACAAAAATTGATTGCTTTACTTAAATCTGTTAAAAACTTACTACCTATAGATTTGAGTAGTATTTTCGTGTGTACTTTTTACACTTTTGGCAGCAGTACATGTAACTGAGTGCCTTTTTATCCATGTAACTGTACTTTTACACATTTGCAGTGCTGTTTCCACCACTGCGGGCTGTGTGCTCTTATATTTGGTGATTAAGGTGAGCTGCGGTTGCCAGGAAGTTGACATTTCCAGCGTTTTGGCTGAAACAGCAGCATTTCTATCGCACGCACAGTTCAACTTTTCATCTTGAGAACGCAACGATTTCCAAATGAAAGAACATGACTCACTTCGGGAGGGAGGAAAATGTGATTGTTTTTAGTGGTGCTCTGTGCTACCACTTCAAATGGGTCAGGTTGTGGTTAGGGGCAATAATGTTGGATGTTTAAACTTTATTTGGTCTTTGGGGTAAAATTATCAGTATATGGGTTCACCGTTAAAGAGGGGGTATTACACTTGTATGGGGTATTAACCTCTAACACTTCACATTTAGATCACCATGTTTCGTTTTACTGTTTTGAGCATGTTTTATTCGCCGAAAACAACGTGTTGGCAAGTTTTATGAGTTTCAGTTTTGATGCTGAGTTCGCCCTGTCTTTCTTTTGCTCTCCGTGCTAAGTCTCTCCCCTTCAGAACGCTATTTCAACACAATTAGCCACTAGGGATGTGCAAAAATACTGAAATATCGATACATCGTACTGTTTATTTTGACGTTACAGTACTGATATTGTAGGCTGCTGTATAACATATTTTTTGGTCCTTTTTTTGTTTTGATGAGTAAAATAGGGGGTTTTCATACTTTGCACAAACTTAGAGGTTTAAGAAAGACTTTTAGTATCACAGCCATGATTTTGCCTTTTTTTTAACTGAATTGCATCGAATCGATTTGAAATATATTGAATCCTACTGAAAAGACTGTGGACTGTATTGAAAAACATCGCATATCGTGGCCTGTGTATCAAAGTATGGATCGTGTCAGGTTTGTGAAGTCGCAGTGTGCAGTTTTGTATCATGTTTTTGTATATTTATGGAAAATTGTCATGTGGGAGTATCGATGATGTAGGCTTGTGGGTGGAAAATTGGACAGAATCGCACAGCTAACTGAAAAGAGGGTTTCAATAAGGCCTGAGAGAGATCACTAAATTACTCAAACATGGTAAAAAGCTCCAAAAACAAGCTGATTTTGCGTAACACCCAGTCTTTAAAGTGTAACCTTTCCACTTTCCAGACTTTTTCTTTGTCTGGAAAGTTTTACAGTATAATATTACATCTTTTTATCTTCACAGAGACTGAACCACACCAAGTTACAGGCCAGATCTGTGGAGAGGCAACCCCACTGAGACAGAATTTTTGAGCTATAAACCACCTGTAACTGAATAAATGTATGGTAGAGATGTTTAATGTCACACTGTGGAACATTCCAGGCCATAAATCTACAGAACCAAGCAGGTGACGGACCTCCAACCAAAAAGTTACACAGTGCACGTTTAAGTATTTAGCCAGGCACACCTCAAATGACACAGCCCCACCTCTCTTATGGAACCTGAATCAAAATTACGTTTGCTCAAACATTTTTCTAGTTCTTATTGTGTGCGCTAAAGATGCTACACTGGCTACGCCTGGCATTCACCGTCTTAATCCAGAAGGCCCCACCCCGCCCAGTGCAATAACGATTTAAGCAAAATAAGTCAGGAGTCCTTTTCATCCATATTTCATCAGAATTACAATTTGAATGGAAGCAATTAACAAATCGCAAAGGCAGCAGTTTTTCAAGTACCATCGTTTGTTCCGCAAATATCTAATTCTCCATAAAAACTGCTAACTTCCGTACAAACATGTTCTGAAAGGCAATTCTTGTATTAATTTGTCAGGTCATATTTCAGTCAGTTTTTGGGGATGCATTATAATGTGAACTTTGAGGAATCCTAATGTAAAATGTCTGTAACTTTTCTGGTGGATGGTCTATCAAATGCTTTTCTATGTCATTGCTTTGTCTGGAATGTTTCACAGTATGGTGTTAAACCTTTCTATCTTCGTGGTACCAAACCAAATCAAGTTAGAGGTCAGATCTGTGGAGAGGCGACTCTGCTCACAGTCAGAATGTACGTTTTTTTTTAGGTATTTTTGAGCTGTAAAACCCTCTGTAACCATCTGTAATTGAATAATCGTAAAGCAGAGCTGTTTAATGTCACACTGTGGAGCATTCCAAGTAAAGCAATAGTTTATCCATAGAAGCAAGCAGGTGATGGACCCCCAACCAAAAGTTACACAGTGCACCTTTCAAATACGCACATCAATTGCAAATGTTCTGCTTGTCAGTAAAAAAAAATAATAACAACTAGTGTAGAAGCTCACAAGAGTCGATTTTGTGTAATGTAGGACTTTTAAAACATATTTTAAAAGTGTACTTATACTATTACACCAGGGGAAGTGTTCTAAAATAACTATCAGTATCTACTGACTTTTAAAATCCATATTATTGCAAAGAAGGTGCCAGGGACATTTCAATGCATAAAGAGCTTTATATTTTGTCTTTCAAACTAAATCTCCCTGAAACTACATTTAAAAACCGCATGCTATCATAGCTCTGTTTGGGTACACTTTTTACTTTCCTTTAACTCTACGAAGACACTGCAAAGGCCAAACGCAACAGACCAAAACCAGTGAATCACTCAGGAAACCCTTTTTGTGCTTTTTTAAGTCAAATAATTCCTAATTTTTTCCACAGGCCGTCCAAAACTAACCGTTAGCCGTTAGCTAGCTTTGCTCTGTGGTTTTCTCCTTTGCTTTAGCCACTTGAGCTAATGTCGCGCGCCACTAGCTAACCCGCTGTGGGCACGGACATGTTTGCGTTGGACCGGGGAGCGGGCACTGCCATCCAAGCAGAGTGGTAAAATATGAACTGTAGCGGAGGAATTATGAGTGTGGTTATTTTAACAGGGGCTGAAGTGGTCTGAGAGAGGAGAGGTCACAGAGAAGGTATTTGCTTAGTGGAGTTTTAAAGTGAAAATGACGGGTTAGACTAGTCATTTTGCTAGTAACAAAAATATAATTAAAGCTCCCATATTACACCAAATTGACTCTTGTGAGCTTTTAGTCGTGTTCGAATGTCGTTACCTCATCAAAAACATACCCGGGGTTGTGTTATTTCATTCACACATGTTTGAGTAACACTTTATTATTACTGCCTACATCACCAAAACACTCTGTTCCACCTTGTGATGTCATTAGGGTGATCCATTTTACGTGTCCATATCCCAGCAGATTTATCCCAAACCAGTGATTTATCCCAGTTTTATACAAGAAATGTCCCTATTTTGACCAATTTGATATGAGTAAATAGTAAAGGGAGCAATATTTTGTCATTTATTAAGCTAAAATACAGAAAATTGTGCACAAAAACAAACAAAAAAATGCACCAACAGAAGTCCCTCAGATTATACTGACCCACAAGTGAGTCGAGAATAGATAATGTTACGCGCTCTTTTCACCATTTTATTTATACCGACCATCCCAGTTTGGAATTTTGAGAATCTGCCCAATATAGATATTGATATTTGATTCGATATTGGCGATTACAGGGCTCAAATCATACAAATGGTTCCAGTTAAGGTGTATGGAGTTGAAACATATGGAACAAAAAATGCACACCAAAGTTCTTGTAGAAGTGCAAATGCAAAGAACAGCAAATCAAAAATGAAAAAAATGCATAGCACATTCAGATGGCCGGTGTCCAGAAGTTTTTGTTTTTTATTTTTAAGTAATGTTTTGGCACAAAAGCCTTCGTCAGATAAATTTTCTTGCTTTACTTTTTATTTCACTTCGCTACTATGGTCTAAAGCAAGAAAACTGATCTGACGAAGGCTTTTGTGTCGAAACGTCATTTAAAAATCTGAGTGTGCTATGCATTTTTTCACTTTTGTTGTGCGGAGTGTAAAAACACAGTGGAGCACTTTCTTTTCTTCCATTACCACATAACATCATTAGGTGGAACAGAGTATTTTCTCAGAAGATATATATGAACTCCAGGTCTGTTTGTGATAAGGAAACGACATTACCACAGAAAAATGGCGTAATATGCATCTTTTCGCAATTAACATTTGGAAAAAAATTATGTTTTAAATTGTGTATTTTTTTAAGCAATTTGATGAATGGATGAAAAAAAATTATACACAAGCGATGGATGGAAAAATGATGGAAAATGAAAAATAATAAATCAATGAAATGTACTGGTTTAAAAGTACAATTAACTGTTTTCGTTTTGTTTTCACTATTTTCAACTCAAAATACACGTAACCTGTTTGATTTCTCACTCACCAAAAATGCAGTGGACCTGTGTATTTCCTCCAAACAGTAACAACTCCCATGTCTCCCTTTTTCTTTATGATGTAACACAAGTGGGCCATGAATCACACTACGGAGACCCCCACAGACTAAATATTGTTGTTTTCAAACGTTCTCGGCTCTTGAAGGAGGTCGTAAAAAGTGGGTGGCCAGATTCCCCTCCGCCGGGGTCACTCGCTGGGGTCTGTTTACTCCGGTGCGCTGCTCAAAGGCACGCTGGCAGCCTTGTAAACACAGAGATGTTATATGTTATGTTAACCCGCATTCTTCCGTCGTGAATAGACCAGCTTTGATATGTATTACAACTCAACTACTGGACGCTTTGAAGTATTGGTGAAGTAGTAGTAGTAGTAGAAACTTCACACTTGTTGTTTTTGAAAGGGCATCTGATATAAAAAATATGTATAATCAAAACTGCTAGACCACCATGTCGTTTGTTTTCTCTGGCAAGACTGAATAATGGAAAAATTGTCACATTTACAAGTCTCTGTTTGACACATGAAGCTCTTTATTCACACACGTTAATACGTTTAACACAACGAAAGTGAAGTGTGGTGCTCATGGACACAACAGTACGCGCATAGGGGAGCTGTCATTGAACCGGCAACCTTTGGATCCATGAATAAATATTATACCACCTGATCTGCTGCACTAAAACTAAAAACAATAACAACATCGGACATATTTTTTTTCCAATATACATAAAACATAAGCACAGTTAGCATACGCAGACTTTATTTGATATTGTGAGTTGACCAAGGAATTCAACCCTCAACCTTTAGCTCAGAATTTGCAACGTGATTTACTCTTTTAGCTGTGCTTGACCCATAAGACAGTAATTTGTTTAAACTCTAAGAACAAATGCTTTGCTAATTTGAATATTTTGAACTTTTAAACTGTGCATGTAAATAAATGTGCATGTTTCTTGTAAAATAGTGAAGTAAAGAAAAATTTGGTGTGGTGCCACACAGGGTCCCAGAATTTGACCTGCTTCCTATTAATTTATCTTAGAGGGGGGCCCACGTAAAGCTTCTTGCACCAGACCCCCAAATTTTCCGCTTGTGGGTGGAGCCTTGCACAGCAGCTTACAGCTAAGGAGGGTTTGAATGGGCCGAGGAGAGATCTCTAGATTGCTCAAACACGCTTAGATATCAAAATATAATCCTACTTCAGGCATGTTTTCAATGAGGGGGAAAAAAACGGTTGAAAACTCCATGCGTTTTTGTGTAATTTTGCATAATATCACCTCTTTACGTTTAAAATAATAAAAGTATCATTCGGCTCCTTTGAATTCCATTGTCAGTCTGCTATTCCCAAATCCAAAGAGGAAAATCTGACTCCGTTTTGAACATTTCCAACGGAGAGATGCAAATGTTAGATCAACAGCAGCTTCCTTCGCAAACACTGAATAATTTCGTATTTCACTGCGGTCTCAGGTGATGACGTGGTGTTTCAAAGGCTTTTTATTTGTTCAACACTTTGGTTTGGAGTTATGTTTTATTCAGATTTAAAAGGTAGATTTTCCGATGGAAGACTTGGGTACAAAGAGAATAGTTTGAAAAGTACTGGCAAAGACCGACTGTTTCCAGGAATCAGAGGATGGAGAATAATTTGAGAGTTGGACTTGACCGAGTGTTTTGTAATTATTTGTGTAATTTTGCGTTGTGTTGGTGCCATTAGTCAAGCAAAGACAGTCAAATCCTTAGCTCCAGTTACTTCTGCCTAAATCTAAAGCTTCACTATGTAACTTTTCTTCTGGGGGGTGTGCCAGCTTTTCGTCTCCATGGAGATGTTATTGCTTTGCGTATAATGTCCCATAGTATGCCATTAAACTTATCGAAAACACATGTAATTGAATAAATGCGGGGTAGACTGTAGGTTTAATGCCATATACTGGAATATTCCCAGTTAAGCAAAAAGCATCTCCATGGAGATGAAGAAGTAGCATACCCTGGCTCTAATTCATTTTGTATTGAAAAAGCGTCACCTCTCTCTGTAAATGCTGCAGTAAGTCTCATCATTTTAGTCTTAAATGTTCGTATTAACCCGCTCTGCATGATCCTGGGGTTTTTATTTTATTCAAGCTTCTCCGAGTTCCGAGTCGGGTCGTTCGTGGAAAAGGGACGTGTCATCGCATGTTCTCAGATCTCCAAGTTGGAATCCTAATCCTTTATCTTCAACAGCCTCGCCCCGGATTGGCTTTTTGGTTGTTGCGATACTCAGAGTCAGAATTTCAAACATGGGACCTGGTTTCAAATCACTGCCTCTCGATGAGCTTCATTTGACTGGATCTGAGTGCTGTGGGCGACATCACCTTCACTTATTCCACTTCTGTAAACTAAGCAACAAAGATATAAACATTTAAATCTACCAGAAAATAACTTACAAATATTGAAATGATCTGTCCATGTCACAAGATAGTTTCACTTGACAAGTTCTCTTAAACTAGACTCCCCTTGACTAGAATGAAGCGTCTCAGAACGAGTAAGTAGAGAATACATCTGAAAACAAGATAACAATAACCGCATTTAAGTTTTAAGATTTTGGCCAGATCAGAGAAATTTGCAGTGTGGCAGAAAAGTTACGCAGTGCACCTTTAAATATTAGCAGTAAGCTCAGTTTCAAAGCACATTCTCTTTCATTTTATAAAACATCTGCGGTGTAACGACGCCTCTAACGCTGCTCTATCATTGTTTACACAGTTTACTGTCATAGCGACAGATTGTGCAACAGTTGGCGCAGTTTGGTATCCACAATGTTAGCACCAGTGAAAAATAAATGAACTCTTGCAACCTTATTTTTCTAAAGTAGATTTGAAATGCAGCCTCTTTTCCATTGGCCTTCGCTCCAGGCACTGAAACTTAATTGATTGAAAGCGGAGTTGTGATAAAACATAACGAAGGAGCAGTGGAGAATAACGGACGGGTTTAAGCCACAGGCACGAAAAACATCTGACACGAGGTTTTGGAAAATGCTCCCAAACCAACCACACAATAAATGAACTTTTGATTTGAGTCATAAAACGCATGGCAGGATTTCAAATAACGTATCCTAGCAGCTAATGCGCAGTGACAGAACTGATATGGGTTAATTAAACTGCATTTTTCTCCCCCTTTGGCAGGGACTGATTTTCATGTGGTGAAATTGAGCAATCAAAATGACCTCCATTTGATCGTCTTTATGTTTGACAGTTATTTGAGGAGTGCTTAAACCTGCTATTTTACACACAATTGACTCTTGTGAGCTTTAAGACATGTTCAAATCCTGCTACCTCCTCAAAAACACACCTGGAGTTGTGTTTATTTAAGTTTTGAGCCCGTCTACTGCTGCAATCTGTTGTGCTCGGGACTCGGGGAAAACTGACCACCTCGAGAAAGTGCGATGGAACGGCCAAACAAATCAGGTTTCTGAAACACAAACTTGGTTAGTTTGGTGCACCGAGTTGGTTGGATTTACGTCACAGCAGAAATGTCAGCGCGCACAGGAAACAGGGAGAATTGCCTTTTCGTTATTTTAATATGTTATGTTGTGTATGTGTAGAGAAAATGTCTTCTAAAAACTTTGTAGTGACATTTACATTTTTTTTCTTCATTTGACAGTAGACACAAGTTTTTTTCGGAACACGTAATAGTCAAACTGCCATACCTGACGCTGACTACCTCTCATAGAACTATAATAAAATTGTTGTATTTTTTTCAGTGGCCTGTTCTCACTGGCACATGACCACAAAAAAGATTTTACCGCATTTACTGCCTGATTTTCGGCCCAACGCTGCTCAGCATGGCATCAGAAAAAGCCCAGTCGCGCCTGTTGTCGGGTAAACAAGAGCTGCACGAACGGTAAAAGTACAGAAGAATCCTACAAAATCCAACCTTTATGAAAGCTGTGGATGCCCTGTCAACCAAACACGGGCAGTTTGATTTCACAAAAAATGCTTTGTGTTCTACCTGGAGCGGCCACTGATCCATCTGCGGTCCCGGATAGAGGGGGCGGGGCTTATCCAGTTCTTATTATAGTTCCATCCTTTGGGTTCAGCCAGAGGGTCGAGTTCTTTGAGATTTGGATGAGTGACTTCTGTGTAGCCTGTCCCAAACGTTGTTCTACAGACTATATATGGAATTCATAAGCGAACAAAATAAACATTAAACTTTCTTGGGCATCCATATTTTCCCCAACTGGAACGGATTTACAACAGATGTCGGGAGAACTGATTTGAATTTACCCACTACTGACATTCAATAGAACGCAGCAATACATCTTCAAAGCACTGTTCCACCTTGTGATGTGTTAACAAATTACGCTACCTTTTACTTTTTGTTCAGTAGAGATGCGCGATTCATGGGCTGAAATCATTCAAATGATTCTAGTGAAGGTGTGTGGAGTTGAGAAACATAACGGAGCACTTCCTGTGTTACCACATAACATCGTAAAGTGGAACTGAGTTTATTTGACAGAACAATCTAAATCTGCCGGGTTTGTGGGTTAAACGTGTGAATGAAGCAAAACACAACTCCAGGTCTGATTGTGATGAGGAACATTTTAACACAGATCAGAAAATAATATAATATGGGAACTTTAAAGATTCTGTACCTGATTTTTATTGCGTTAAAAATGTGAAAAACAGAACTAATTCAATGAGTTTGCGGTCATCGGTTCTTTCTCACGTTTCCATAGCGACCTGTTATTTACCACGATGAGTTTCTAAGTGCTTTCCGAGGTTTTGCTGTCACATTAATGCTAAAAACAACTAGCATGCTAAGGGACACATCCTGATAATCTTTTAATAGTGGAAATGTCATCGGAATTTATTGCAGGTGTTGCCAAGGGAAAACTCAAACTACGATTGGGTTTGCGCTAAAATCAGCTTTCACCTATTTACTAGAAACATTAAGGTGCACTGTGGAACTTTTCTGGAGGGGGCTCTGCCATTATTTTTACTTGGAATGTTCCGCAGTATAGCATTAAACTCATCTCTTTATAAATTACAATGTTTTTCATGCTATAAATTGCATTCTTAGTGTGAGCTGGGTCTCCTCTCTGCAGAACTTAGCAAATTTGGTGCCATTGCTTGTCTCCACATTTGTTAAAGCGTTATTATCTCCATGGCGACAAGCAGTTGGCGTGGAAAGTGACATAGTGCAGCTTTTATCTAAGAACTTGTAGCCGTAAAAGAACAAAGTACAATGCCCAGAGTCACATGTGAACATAAAATGAGGCGAGCAGATGTAAAAGGCACAAGCTGGTAACTGTAATAAAACACAAGTCGTCCGTGGATAATGTGGAGAAATATTCCGGCGGGAGCAGACGGGAGCAGACAGGAGCAGACAGGAGTAAAGACAGGAGCAGACAGGAGTAAAGACAGGAGAGGAGGAGGCAAGTTCAAGTGGGAAACAGATTTTAGTTTCACACATTTTTAAAGATCTGAGCTGGAAATCCTTCCGTCTCTTTCTTTCTCTCTCTCCCTTCCTCTCTGTCTCTCTCTTTCTCTCCCTCTCTTTTCCTCTCTTTCTTTCCCACAGCTGTAGGTCTCTCTCCCTCCCTCTAAAGCTCACTTTTCCTCCCTTCCTCTTTTCTAAACTCTCTCTCCTTCCCCCCTCTCTCTCTTCTTTCTCCCTCTTTGTCTCACAGCTGTAGGTCTTTCCCTCTTCCTCTCTTTCTCCTCTCTTTTTCTTTCTCTCCCTCCTCTATTTCTCTTCCTCCTCT
>KN489381.1:15954-28146 GCA_000787155.1 Scartelaos histophorus
TCTCTTTTCTTCTTCCTCTTTCTCTTTCCTCCCTCGCTCCTTCTCTCTCCCAGCTGCAGGTCTCTCCTTCTTCCTCTCTTTTTTTCTTTCTCTCTTTTCTCTTTCTCTCTCCCCCTCCTCCCCTCTATCACAGCTGCAGATCTTTCTCTCCCTCTCTTTTCTCTTATCTCCCTCCCCTTCTCTCTTCTCTTTCCCAGCTCCCTCTCTTTCTCCTCTTTCTCTCTCTCCCTCCCTCCTCCCTCCCTATCTTCCACAACTGCAGGCCTCCCTCTCTTTTCTATTGTTTCTCTTTCTTTTCCTTCTTTCTCTCTTTCCTTTTTTTCTCTCCCCTCTCCTATCTCTCTCTTTCCTCTCCTCCCTCTCTCCCAGCTATAGATCTCTCCCTCTCTTTCCTCTCCTCCCTCTTTCTTTCCTCCCTCTCTTTCCTCTCCTCCCTCTTTCTTTCCTCCCTCTCTCTTTCCTCTCCTCCCTCTCTCCCAGCTGTAGATCTCTCCCTCTTTCTTTCCTCCCTCTCTCACAGCTGCAGTTCTGTATTGTTCTGCGTCTCAGATCAAAGTACTTTAGTACTTTTGGACAGAGTTGAGAGGGCACCAGACCAGAACAGTTACTGTAGTTTTACTCCACACACTCACATCAGGTCACACCAAGACCCAGCCCTGCCCACGGCTTCCGCTCTGAAATATCTGCTCCTTATTTACCCTGAAAACTTTTGTTACGTGAAAAGTTTTAGAATAAACCTTGAATGTATTTTATGCTAAACAGTGAGGTGAAAATGCATCAGTCAGCGAAACAACCATGAAAAAGTATGTCAGGATATGCTAACTCCTTGTTTCTGTGAAGGCACTGTTGCTTTTGCTGGAATGTTCCACAATATTGCTTTAATCTAAATGCAAAAAACCTCAAGCCACACTAAGAATGAATGTTTCAAAGGTGTTTTTCGAGGTGCATTGTGACTTTTCTGGTGGAGGGGTCCTTCAAAAGCTTTTTGTTTTTTCTGGAATGTTTCACAGTATGGTGTTTAAACCTTTCTATCTCCGTGGAGACCAAACCGGACCAAGTTACAGGTCAGATCTGTGGAAAGGTGACCCCACTAAGAATCAGAATCCCTGTTTTTGTAGGTGTTTTTAAGCTGTAAAATCACCTGTAATTGAATAAATGTAAAGTAGAGCTGTTTAATGTCACACTGTGGAACATTCCAGACAGAGCAATAACATCACCCTCCACTGTTACACAGTGCAGCTTTAAGGAATAAAATATCTGTAATTTAAATCTCTTTTAAATAGGATGAGGAACACAGCCACGCAGGAAGAGCTCGGAGTAGAGCCGCTGGTCCTCTGTGCAGCAGGGTCTATATCTCAGCTTTCGGCTCCAGTCAAATGAAGCTCATCGAGGCTGGCATTTTAAAGCCGAATTTGGAGCCAGATCCATATTAGGAAAAGGAATTAATTGACAGACAAAATGGCTCAGACTGCGGCCTTTCTGTCTCGGATGGATGGATGATTAATAAATAAGAGGGTTAAGTTATTTTTAAGCTGAGTACCTGACTGTGGAACTTTCTGGGCAAAGCATTAACAGCGACATAGAGACGCTTTACATAATGTTTAAGTACAGGAAGCCAGTTGTCCAAACATGACCTCGCAAAGTTGAAATAAGGTTTTAGGATATGGTAGGAGAAGGAAGCAAGGACACATAGCTGGAAGTGAGTAAGTGAACCAACCAGAGTGTAAACAGTACTTTGTATTTAAAGTATTTTGATTGAGCGTCTGCCCCTGAGCTGTGGGTCGTTGCTATGGTGACGATGAACTATAGAGTTTACGCAGTCTTATGAAACTATTATTTTTTTTATTTTATAATGAAGTCTAGAGTTATACCTTAAAGCAATTTGCATGAGTGTCCAAAGATAAAGATAAATAAGGATGATTAAAATAGGTTTATAAAAAAGCGTTAAAAATAAAAAATTGTATTCAAATTAAAAATAAAAAAAAAATCATAAGGGGAAAAAAGAAAAAAAAATACTTAAAACATTAAAAAATTAAATAAAAAAATTTAATTAAGTGTGAAAGCTGGGTAAATTTGTCCTGTTTCAGACCATGCAATCACTCACACACGCCTCATTCGTGAACATACAAGGTGAGCGAAGTGACTTGCCCCAGGGCACGACAACAGTATGCACTTTCCTCTGCACAAACACAACTTTTGTCTTTTCTTTTTCCAGTGAAGTCTAGAGTTCTGTCTCAGAGCTGTCCGAAGCTCTGAAATCGGATCGTGTCACTCCAAGTCCTGATGGGGAAACATGAGACTAGACCACAAAAGATAAACAGTGAGGCAGCGAGCAGAAGAGGAGACGTGCATCTGAGCCAAAAACACACCGCGGAACTCAGATTTATTTTATGATCTCTGCGTCGGGAGAGACAATAGAAAATCAAAGAAGGTTCACTCGCAGCTGTAGTGGGGAAGTTGTAGCAGGTACAAAAAAATAAATAAAATAAAAATGCTCAAAATGGTATGTTATTAGGTTCTTTTTTCAGACCAAGTGTTTGTTTTCAGACAGTTTCTAATGCTCGCTAGCGTCAGTCTGAAAAAAGAGGCACCAACCCTAACATCAACCCTTAATAATAACATTTCGTTTTTTAATTTCTTTGTTTCCTTCATAAAAGATGAATACAAAATAATTCTGTATCATTTAATATCATATCACCCGAAGACCAAATGAACCTCATTGGACTCGCTCAAAGATGTAGTTGGTTTTGAATTCTTCTGCAAGATGAAGAGAATCTATTTGTTTTGAGGAATCTGTATGCTGATTTATGTTTACCTGTTTTTCATAGCCATCTAGAGGTTTTTGACCAATCTGGCAACACAAACTGAACCTCAACTTGGATTAGACAAAAGTACATGAATCAGTATTGATACGTTGCAACTTATGTCGTCAATAATCCCTGGTAAACTTTATCAACAGTGTTTGCTCATGTGTGCGTTGTATCACCATGGTAACTCCTAAACATTCCACCATTAGAGATACATGTAGAACACCCCCAGCATAATGTCTCTTGTCTGGTGTCTGAAACTAATGCTGTGTTAGTTTATCGGATCTGGATATGACGTCGCATCCACGCTTCAACTGTTTTGTTGTGTTTCGTGTGGCCGACTCAGACAAAAACATGGACGCTTACCGAAAAGCTGTTGTTGCTTTAGCACTGACCGAGTACCAGACTTCAAAAAATATCTACACAACTACACAACCTTGAGGAAGAATTCAGTATAAATAGTAAAATTCAGTTTATTAGTAAGTAAAAGTGTTGGTGTTGCATGATAGTCAATAATTTCGGCATGTTAGGTAGCAGGAAATGGGCTAAAAACATGGGCAACCCCGACTACCAAATCTATAAAATACTGCAGTAATACTACTATCCCCAGAGGCAGTGATACGGACATAAAAGGTACTACAGTAATACTACCATCCCAGCAGACAGTGATACAGAAGTACTGCAGTAATACCACCATACACATAGGCAGTGATATGAACGCGGTAAGGTACTGCAGTAATACTACTGTACGCATAGACAGTTATACAGACGTAGTAAGGTACTGCAGTAATACTACTGTACGCATAAACAGTTATACAGACACGGTAAAGTACTGCAGTAATACGAGTGACTGAAATCGTCATTTAAACCACCAAAAAAAAATTTCATACAAGTGACACTGCGCACAGCCATCTTGGATTGTTGTGTGTCTATGAGTGTTGATGGTGGTTGGAGGGGCCAGTGGAGCAGATTGGCAGCCTCTCTTCTGTCATTTTGTCCCAAGACAGCTGTGACTACAATAGTATTTTGCGAGCAACAAATATGGAGTGAATGAGTAATGCGGTCTAATAGTTTTGAGGCTCTGGAAAGGCGGTTTATATCTAATGTATTGTCCAGTCATTTGGGATTTTTTCTTTCTGATTCCTTTACATCCAAATAACACGGACAGAAATGGGATCTTTTCTAATGCAACGTTTGCTCATCCGCCTTATAAAATACATCTTACATGAATGATTGATTAAAACTGTCCAGAACTTTGTCTTGAAGTCTCCTTAATCCCCCATACACATTTCCCCTGCAGAGTTATAAATAAAGTTAAACGAAGCGTGCAGAATATTTGGCAAAACGTTCAGACATTTTCCATCAAATTTGTAAATCTGTGTTTGAAGTTCACCGCACACAAATCGCCCCCCGACACTGGCTTCATCTATCACCGCGATGGATCTTTTCCTGTCTATGGCGGAATGGCATCAGGGGTTTTTCCACAGATTATCGGTCCCTCCCTCTCTTTTTCACACACTGGATTTACAGTAGTGGATAAAGGAAGGATTCTGCACCTGTGTTTATAGGACAGACATACCTACCGGCTCGTGCAAAATATTACGATATAGTCAAAATTTCAAACCCAATTTCGATACTAGGAAACAGACTCTGCATTCAATACCGATACCACAATGATATTTAGACAATACACTGGGGAAAATACATAAGGGTTTTTGCAGTGCATATTTTAAGCACAAAAAAATTCTTCCACTGACAGATAATTTTACTTGTCAAATGAAATTTACTCAAATCAAGATATGACTTTAATTCAAGTAATTTTAACTTGGGTAGATTTGATTTGTTGTTGTTTTTATTTTAGTAAATGTGATTTTCAACATTAAAGCTGCCCTGTGTAACATTCAGGCTCTGCCACCACGGAGAGGTTGTTGCTTTATGCTACTAAACTTATCTATTTCCATGGAGATGAGCACCGAGCCAATTTACAGGTCCGATCTGTGGAGAGGTGGACCCGTAGATTGTATTTTTTTTTTCCAAGGTATTGTCTTATTGTAAAAATAAAAAATAAAAAAAACACAGATCATTGAATAATAGGCAGATTTAATACTGTGGTATATTCAAGCGAAATGGGCGTATACTAGTATGTGTACTCTTATATTTGTTCTGATACAACTCAAGATCTTCTAGAACTATTCAGGAGAGATTCATTTCTGTCCTGTGAATCCTGTAAACCCTTCTTTTTCAGTATCGATACCTGCTCAAATGAGTATCTATTTTCGATACAGTACTACTTTTAGCATCAATTAGCATCTGATTTGCAATACTTCTGACAATCCTGCTGTACACTTGCATCTTATTGAGAAGCTAACACAGCATTCTAGATTTCATCTAAACTTTTACTTTTTAATGTAACAGTTTGGATTCATATTGATGGAGTTAAAGTTAAAGTCCGTAAGCTGCTTTTATCGCAGTAGATGTTCTTCCTTTGTGTGTCTTTTGCATAGTGTATGCCATTCAACTTGTCTCCATGGAGACGAGCAGGCTAAATTACAGGCCGAATCTATGAAAAGCTGTTTTTAAATGTAGTTTGTGTTAAGAAATGCAGCTGTAATTGTAAATGATGCAAGACGAATCAGTGTAATGCAGTTTAATCTATGAAAATGATCGATTTGTGATTGCAATTCAGTGATATGTTTGTGTGGGAGTAGTGTGCAAAACGCTTAACTGTGCACAAACTGTTATTCATACATGCGTGGTGCAGTTTCCCTTTGGGCTCACATTGACCTCTGACCTCTGAACCCAGCTGGGACGGCCCTGTTCCTGTGGCGTGGAGCTCCCTCATCAAAATAAAGACTTTTCTCACAAGATAAACCACGAGGAGGATGATACTGGGGTAAAAATAAATAAGAAAACATGGGAAAGTGCTACTAACCCAACGGCCTCATGGGTATTTGGTATAGATTTGCATGGACGATCGAAAACAAACCTTCGACTGTATTACAGGCTTATTTCTAGTGCGAAGAAGAGGATGGAAAACAGTATAATTGGTGGAGTGAGAAGATGTTGTAATTACATAAACATTCAAAGTACAATAAAAAGAAAGTATCAAAAATATTCAAGCAATTTAAAATTCAATAGTTTTATAAGCAGTTAAAGATTTACAGCGAATTTTACCACAAAATATATCGGCTTTTATTTTGACTATCACCATCTCCAACTCACGTATTATATTGGCCACAAAAAAATCCAGATTAGTTGGGCTATAATTAAAGTTAGCCAAAAATAACCCAAAAATATGAAGATATTGATACTTTGCAGCTAATGTCAACAACATACTCTGAGGGCGCGATGCTAACTTGAAGCACTGCCCAGTCTGATGGCTTTTTACCCACATTAAACTTTAATCTGAGCTTTGTTTTAACAAAAAAAAACATGTTTAAATCAGGCTCTGTTGTAATATTAGGTGTAGACATACATACAGTAGTCACAAATTCAAATGAAAGTGGAGTTGCCTACACACTGCTGGCGTTTTATTTCAGTTGGACTTTGGTTGTAAGCTACTTGTGTAACCAAAGCTGCCCCTGAGCTAGACTGACAGACCGCTAATCACTCACACACACCACAATCATAAATAAGAAAGGTGGTGAAGTGACTTGCCCAAGGACACGAAAACAGTTTGCGCAGGTCAGAGCTGGGATTTAACCGCTAACCGTCACCGCCCTGTTTTTGCACAATAAATATAATCCGCTGTTCCAAACCACCGAAATGTACAAGCTTTACTACGCATCAGACTTCTGTACTACACGGGTCATTCGATATCGAGATTCAAGCCATTCCTTTGGTGCTGCGGTCAGTTTCGTACCACACCAACATGTCCGCCGCCCGTCTCTGTATCTGAGCCTTTATGTCATGTTTCACCACAATAAAACTGATCTGTTCTAATTCAAAACCCAGTACTACACGTGGCTTTGTACCACACCAACATGTCCGCCGCTCAGTCTCTGAGCTTCCATGTCGCGTTTGGTCACAATAAACCGATCTGTCGAGGTCCAACTCCAACAATCCACATTAAATTATACCACACCAACATGTCCGCCGCCTGCTTCTATCTCTGAACTTTTGCGTCGCGTTTTACCGCAATAAACCAATCTGTCCTGGGACGAACTCAGAACTGCAAATGAACCACACAAAGATGTCCGCCGCTCTGTCTCTGTATTTGAGCTTTCATTTTGTGTGTATGTCTCAAGGTTTCTGGGTAAACTCTTAGTCAAAAACATGCACAGATAAACATACTCACTACTCTCCTTCCACCACAGAAATAACAAAAAAAAAATCTTCAAAATAGAATGAAGTTAATGGCCGTACTGTTCCAGACATTATTTGGAATTTCAATTAAGAACAAAAATGGGAAAACAGTTTGAGATTTTAAGATTTCAACCTCCATGTCCAATATTTAATTTAAAGTTTATTTCATATAAAACCAATCAAAAAACGGTCAGTGCCTATTTCACTTTGGATATTTTATTCTCTCTGGTTTATTTGCCTCTTAAGAAGGAAAAATCGTTGCAATTTTGTGGACAAACATGTTCTCTTTTTAGAAAGTAATTGTTGAACTCCATGAGGAGAAATAGGAAGCAGTGGTGATACACTTTTTCAGTTGATATTAAATTCACAGTCGGTGCGCTGTAAAGCAGAACGTCCGGGGCAAATAACCAGAGAGAATAAAATCAAAATTAAATTAGGCATAATGTTTTTTGGTTGGTGTTCGTTGAAATAAACCTTATATGAAAAATTGGAAATGGAGGTCGAAATCTGTTTGTTTGATATTAAAACGAAATAATGACATCACAAACTGTTGTCATGTTTTATTGTTTATTTGTTCTTAATTGAAGTTCAAAAGAATGAATGGTGCATGGACCCATTGGCAGACTGAGCAAATACGTAAAGCCCCATTTTAAAATATAGTGTTTTCATTTTAAAATATAGTGTTTTCATTTAAAGACACGTTCTGGGGGCTGGCGTGTAAACCTGCACGATGCTATGGAAATAGAAAGTTAAAACCATACTTCGGAACATTCTCCACTGAGATAGATGCATTTTATGGCACACTGTGGAAGATTATAGCCAAAGGACCAACATTTCCATGGAGACAAACGGGTAGAAATACAAAATCCTTGTTTTTCTACCTTTTTATTACAACAAAAAATGCAACATGAAAACAAACATGCATGCATTATTTGGCTAAAAGTTTGCATAGTGGGGCTTTAATTTGCAGACATACATAGAAAACAGTAAAATAATTAGACTTAAATTAAGCTCTAATGTAATGTGAATAAGCAATACTGATACTTTGAAGCCTCAAAAGTGCATTGTGTACCTTTTCTTTTTTCACAGTATGACATTAAACCTTTGTATCTTCATGGAGACCAAACCAGACCAAGTTACAGGTCAGATCTGTGGAGAGGCGACCCCACTTACAGTCAGAATGCCTGTTTTTATGTATTTTTGAGCTATAAAACCTTCTACAATTGAATAAATGTAAGGTACAGATGTTTAAATTTTACCGTGGAACATTATAGGCTTAGAAACTGCCAAAAAGTTACACATGCACCTTTACGATTTACATAATTTCTGGATTTTCTCAAACTAGAACCCAAAAAACTAGAAACAGCCCTGGCGAACTTCTCAAAAAGCACTTCCCATCTCCAGCCTCGTTCATAATTAAAACTCTATGCTGTTGTCTTGTTCTGAATGCAGCTCGAGTCTGTGCGCCGGGCTCATTTCCTGTTTGGTGAAATAGAGAAAGATGGAGGATCTCTGAATGAAATGAACTGAGGGAAGCGTTATCGGAGCCTAGATGGAGCTGGGATGTTATGCGCACTCACAAATGATACCGGAGATGTAATGATACAGGTTTATTAATGTCTCGGCCGGCCTCATCCACCTGCTGAAGGATACGAGACAGAAGAAGAGGAGGACACTGCAAATTTAAAGATACCTTATGTAACTTTTTGATTAGGGGTCCATCACCTGCTTGTTTCTATGGAGATGTCTTCCATTTATTCAATCACATATGATTTTAGCTTATAAATACCTTGAAAAACAACATTCTGACTGTGAGCGGTAGTGTCGTAGTACACTGCAAAAACGGGAGTGTTAAAATTGACTCTCACAGAATCAATTTGATCATTTTCTCAGGGTTTATATGAGTCCAATCTGTTCTAGAGTTAATTTAACAATTTTAGAAACGAAGTAAAACTGGACCAAATCTCCTTTTTAATTCCAAAATCAAGTTATATTAACGTTTTGAGAGTAAACGGATAACACTTTGTTGGATTATGTAGATTGTAGATTTAGTTTTTAACACAGAGTTATTTTATTTTTACACTTTTTTAAATTAATTTAAGATGAAATTATGTACAAAACTGGTTCAAACTGGTGTTCGCTCATGGGAGTTTGAAGTTGTGGGTGGGAGGAGCCAAATTAATACTAAGGGAAGTTCAATTAACTCCAACCACATCAACTCTGGCAAATAACCCCAACTCAAACCCCCATTTAACTTTCAAATTGTTAAAATAACACTTTTTGAGTTAAAAACAACTCTGAAATATTTTACCCTGAAATTAACACTTTTAGTTAAAAACAACTCTGAAATATTTTACCCTGAAATTTTAACCCTCCAGTTTTTGCTGTGTACTTGCAGACCAGCCTGTTTTATTACGGTCTTGGTCTAGTCTCGGACTCAACTGTGTTTGTGTGGCAAAATAACTAACATATAGTTATGTTAGTTGAATAAATGTTGAAAATTATAAAGATGGTTGTGATTTGGTCTGGATGGGCCATGCTCTCACTCATGTCTTGGTCTTTGCCTCTAAAAGTCTCTAGTGATTTGAAATACCAATTTCATTATTTAAATTTACAGTTACAGCTAAAGGTTTACTTTTTGCAATACTTTTACGTGAATATATGACATCGCTAGTGAGTCAAAAGTTTCGGTTGGATTTCAATTTGTTTCTTTGTATTTGTATAAAAAAGAAAGAAAACATTATACTGCAGCCAACCAAAGCACAGTCTGTTTCCAGATTCTTCAAACACAGATGACCTGGTTACTGCGGTAAACTGCGGCTCTAACCAATATTCACACTTTAATCAGATCAGGACCCAGGTCTGGACTGAAAACAGACAAATAGTCTCTATTTAAACTACATTATAACTGTTTTAGTCCAACCTCACTTAGTAACTATAGCAACAAATCACATTTTCTATCATAAAAACTTGAAAATGAACTCAGAAGTTTACAAAACGCCTTAAACTTTGTGCCTTGAACGCAAACGTGATGTGTATGTTGATGATCTATGTGACTATAATTGCAATCAAGGTTTTGAAATGTTCCTGCTCACTCTGCCCCAGTGGGACGTCATTAGGTCTTTATGTAAATACACTATATATTCTTATTTAAGAGTATTATAATGATAAGATGGGAATCCAACCTAAAAACCTACCTAAAAATGATCATGTGACATTATGATTGGGGTGTTTGTCATGTACATGTATGGTGGAATGTTCGTGTTCAGCAGTTACCGTGGTGACACAGGGCACACATTAGCAACCTCAGCCAAAAAGCGCACCATGGTATTAAATGTGTCTCGTATTTATTTGGTTACAGATGTCATTGCGGTACACTGTGCGATTTTTAGCCCTTTTTGAGCCAATTTTCCACTTGTGCATCTGTTTTTGGGATCGAGTTTTGCCTTAATCGTGTGTCGTGCTTTGCTTAGTAAACATGGGTTAACAAGAGCCAATTATTACCGCACGACCAGCTCCCAATCGGCAATCGTAGGTTGCAAGAATATCGTACAGTTGAAGCCGTTCGTGCAGTGTGAGAACATGAATCGTGAGCTGTGAACTTTTAAACCCTGAGATTTGCTCGTAGAGTTTGAGCTGGAGCTGAGTGAAACCATTGAAAATATCACACAGTGTGGCCCGGCATTAGTAATATAACATTAGTTTACAGTCCTAAAATTAACTCAAATACAAAAAAATAACGTTACTCACTCAAATATTTGCTGTAACTTTACTGATGTTTTAAGAATAATGATTACTCAATATCTGTTAGTTAAAGCTATCTTGCATTTATTCAATTACAGATGTCTTTATGGTGGAATAGGCCTATACCTTGAAAAACATGCATTCATATTGATCAAATTAACTTTGTCTCCATGGAGATAGATAAGTTTAATGCCATACTGCTGAACAATCCAAGCAAATCATTTACATTTCCTTAGAAACAAGCAAGTGTTGGATCCCACACCAGCAGAAAAGTGGCATCATCTGTCGTGTAATGCCAAACCGGAACATTTGGACAGAAGCTGGTGATAGACCCTCTTCCAGGAAAGTTACACATTACATCTTTAAAGGTTTTACAATGCACAACATGGACTTCTGAGCTTTAAGTCATGCTCAAAAACAGACCTGGAGTTTCATTCACATGTTTGAATAACTCTTTATTATTTGTCTACATCTCCAAAGCTCAAAACACTCTGTCCCACCTTCTGATGTCATGTGATCATTTTCAAGCTACCAGCTCGTTTTTACCTTTAGCTCGGTAGAAATTCCAGATGAAATCATTCAAATGATTCTAGTGAAGCTTCCTGCATAAACTTCCTGCCTAAATCTGCAGGGTTTGTGTGTTAAACATGTGTGAATGAAACAAAACACAACTCCAGTTCTGTTTGTGAGGAGAAAACATAAAAACGTACATCAGAAAATAGCCTAATATGGGCACTTTAACAGTTCAAACCAAACTCCAGTTGTTTTTATATTTTGAAACCACATGTTCTACTTCCCTACTTCTTTACTCACTCCCCTGTTGTCTTCCCAGTGATTCAATGTTTGTCTTAATCCGCGGACTCACTTCCAGATCGCTATCCTCTTCTGGTTTCAATTATCTTTGCCTAGAGCCCGGCAGATAAGCTCCAGTCTTTTTACGCACATAGAAAGATCCTAATGAGTCTGCAGTGGGCCTCTGTTTCACTCTGATAGCAGATAACAACAGATAGCGCGTGTTTATCAATGACATTAGCGGGAAGCGGATTAGCTGTTAGCATTAGCATCCGCGTGGCTTGATATAGACGCTAATGATGCATAACGAATGTGCTTATCGCGCTCGTGAATACACCAATGAGAGAATGGGAAACGAAGCTGCTACAGCGATGTCAGACGCGAGTTAGCCCTCGAGCTAGCATCCGTCGGCACGGGGGAGGTTTCCTGGTTCGATGTTTGTAATTAGCTTTGAGTGGGTTTGTCGTGTGTGGCATGCTAATCGTGGAAATGTTGATGTAATGCCTGGAATGTTCTACCTTGTGGTACTAAACTTAGCTCTTAT
>JACN01021522.1:0-10618 GCA_000787155.1 Scartelaos histophorus
TGCTGAAAAGACTGAAGGTTTATTTTTCATATTTTGAGCAAACAGAAACAAACAGAAAGAAGTAAAAGCTGCTCGGAAAAAAAATATTCATTAAAATTCAGCACAAATCTTTATCAAAATCCCTGCGTTTGAAGCCTTGTAAGTCGATTTTATCATGTGATACTGTTATTTTGGCGCTTTTTGCTCTAGTATCTGTACCTCTTCCACCACATTCACATCTGTCACAACAGGCACTAGAGAATTATGGTTTGATATAAATATTATTGTTTTCAACTCATTTTAACGTGAACATTTCAGACCGGTCGATTATTCTTACTTTATATATATTATACTTTTCCTGGAGCGTTTCTTCATTGAGCTATTATACTGTTTTGTAAGGAGAAGTGACATCACGCTGGGCCCCGGGAGGTTTTAAATTCTCTGAAAATTCAAGAAAAGTAGTTTTAGACAAGAGATTTTTAGGAGCCTGTGAACGGTGCATCTGATTTAGGAGTTTGATTTTCAACACAAAAGGTAAAATTGACTGGAAAACTGTTGTCGTTCCGAATAAACCAGCTCTTTTGGGTTAGATTGTGTTCAAATAAAGCTCTTAAAAATGAAAGTCTTGATATTTACTGAACTTACCGACCAGCCAGAACCACACACTTTGACAAAATTTACAAAGATGAGTGGATCAACAAAAAAGGACTGAGAAAGAGAGTGGATTTTTATAGAATCAACAATCGAAGCGTCGAAATATAGATAGAACAGTTGTATTGTTTCTTTGATCAAGCACAACATCCATCATCAAGACATAAAATAGAAACCAGCAGTAGTCTGAGTTCTTCTGGGAGTTCAAATTATTACATATCTCAGGTAAAAAGTTATACATTTTGTTCTGAAAGGCCACGTTAATTCCGAATTAATTGTTCTGAATGAAATAGTCAACCGAAAGAAAACTACTACCGGCTTTTCCGTCATCTCCGTTCATCGTTACTCCATTGACACAAACCCGTTCCAAACTTTTTCCGCAGTGTTTCTGATGATAATTTTGCAGCAGCTGGAGAATTCTATCATCACACTTTACGTCTGTGAGCTGACAAATCCAAAAGCAGTGGATGAAAGTCCCAAGAGACGACCAGAACAGAACCACCAGAATTATTTTGAAGAAGAAGAAGAAGAAACATTTACATGATCCAGGAATATATTAATGTGGCTTTAAAATCAGAATAAGCCACCTACTTAATTCGGAATTAAGCTGAATTCCGAATAATCATTTCTATAGGGAATTAAATGGAGTGGAATAAAGTGGAATTCATTTTTACTCAAAGCTCTCATGTAAATGCACCAAATTTTAGGAGAATTTTGGAGACGTCTTCTGCATTTGAGAGACATGTGAGACAAATTAGCGGATGTGGTTGGATCGTCTCAAGTCTGAACGGAGAATTTTCTTCTGTCGAGATTCAGACTCTTCTGGGTTCAAGCTCGCTGCTCAGGCTAGATAATTACTACATCCACGTATCGTTTAATATATGAAATATCTGTAATAATATGCAGTATTTTAGGACTGAAAATGTATCGTGGGTACAATTTCTTTTTAAAAGTGAGGAGATTTGGGAAGTTTTGTTGTTATATAATAAGATTTGAGCTGTAGAGGTTGAAAAGGTCACTTCTTTGGCTAATTATTGCTGCGTTCTGTTATTTATGTGCTGCAGCTCAGGCCTGACAGGAAAAAAGCCTCTAACTAACTGCTCTGGGTGCAGTGGTTTGTAGGAAAAACATAGCTGAATATAACATTTTTAAACTTTTTTATTTTTATTTGTGCCATCCGATGTGGGTGCATTTTGGGAGATTTTGTTTTCTAATTCAATATAATATTTACTTTATCTGGTGATTAGTTACGTTTGTCACACAATAACACAATTACAGAAATCACTTTTGGCTAGAAATAATACAACTTTTTTGAAGGAACTTTAAATACTGACAATAATACTTCACACTCGTAAAGTACTTTTCAAAACACACAAAAATGCTTTACAGAACAGAAAGTAAATTGTTAAACTTACCATGCATCTTGTTTATATTGTTAAAAATTATCTATATAAACATTTTGGACCCTTCATGTATGACCTAAATTAAATACAGACAAGTGGGCGGAGATATGGGGTAGGTGCAAACTGAAATTTTCTAAGTACTGTAGTCCCACAGGAGTACACAAAGAAGCAAGAGTCAATAAGAATACAAGCTCAACTAAACTTATAATAAAGGAATAATATTACATTATAGCATAACAAAAAGCCCCGCAATGTTGTTTTAGCATATGTCCCCTTTAACATTGAGATTAAAGGGCCTGTACTTGATTTTTCCCATGTATTTGAGCAAATTCTGTCTTGCCCCAGTACAGATATATTACGTATTCCAATCCAATTCATTTTTATAGCAGATTTCATTAACAACAACATCATGTAAACAACATTTACATGATGTTTTTAAATTCCAAATTAATCGTTCTGAATTAAATAGTTCGGAATTAAAATATTTTCCTATATTATTTTGAAGAAGAATAAATGGTTACACGATCGAGAAATAAATTAAAATCAGAATAAACCCTCCACTTGCTTCAGAATTAAGTTTAATTCTGAATACAAATTTTCATCAAGAATTAAGTGTTTATGGAATTTATTTTTAGTCGGAATTAAATTAGTTTAATTCAGAATTATGTAAATATGACAACTGTTTCCAAAGCGCTGCACGTAGAGAAATAAAACGTCTACAATTTAATACACTAAAGCAACAGAATAAAAACGGATAAATAAAACAGTGAATACAATTTTATAGTACATTGTCTGCTGAAATGTGTGTTGGCATGCTAGTTGTTTTTACTTTAGCTGGGGTTTTGGGGTTTTTTCATGACGGAAACTCCACTTTTGGCCTTTGAAAGTTATGAAAAGTGGTTATCATATTATCATGATTAATAATTATAATTAGAATGCTTTGAATGTGTAAGTTGAGTGAGAAATACCTTCACTGCAAAATGTTTAAAATAAAGACATTCAAAATTGGGTACAGCGCCCTTAAAGTGTGTATGGCAGGTTTTTATGATGCTCTAATTTTGACTAAATTTGGTGGGATAAAATCTGTTAAAAGTAAATTATAGTTTTACACCAATCCAGTAGCAATGTGTGAAGAAAGGCTGAAAAATATTTTGAGCAGAGCAGAGTTCTATTTTAGAGAATTCCATATTGATTACCAAAATTTTGACACGATTTACAAGAAACACATTTTGCTGATACTTTAAACATAATTTCAACAAAGTAAAGGTGCGTTCTTCATAGACTTGTAAATTTTATGTCATCAGAATGTTCAAAATTCTGGACTAGAGGCAAGTGGAAGCAAAATGAAGCTAACATCATATATTTACAATGATTAACTGTTGTGTAGATGTAAATGCTAATGGTTTTATGACATTATAACAAAAAATAAGCAACAATTTCGAATTTTCGTATTTAATTTTTTTCTACGTTAAGAAAGATGGAAAAATACAATAAAATAGTTTTTGGGCTTCACAAAAAGTATAATTTATGATGAAATGTGTAATATATCTGTAGATGAAATGAAAAATCACTCAGGATTTGTCCAGTAAAACCTCAAAATGTAGATTTTGCCTTTGTAAAAATGCTTAATGTGGATCATAAACTCTTATCAAATAAACAAATCATGTAAAACACAATTGTGAGTGTTTTTAAACTGGGCTCTGAATCATTCACATGGAGGTTTGACTTTTCCAAATTGTCCTTGATCTGTGATATTCTGAAATTAATCCTAGTTTTTCCATAAAAGTCACATTATGTTCCACTTCACTTTTGTCTCCAGCCTCCATTCCGGAATTTAGAATCTGTTGTTTACAATTATTCATTTTTCAAAGGGTTCATCAATGTACCAGTGTATTTACCGAATCATAAATCATGATTTCTGTTTGGGTCCAGGGTACCACATGGTTGCTAGGTAACAGTTAGAGAATTCCCTAATGTGATGTGATGATTTACGAACGGGAAATCAATTATGAAACCTAAAACTACTACAGGGAAGAAAGTGTTTTTTTTTTGTTTTTTTTAGGTAAATCTTAAATATACTGATCTTAAGTGTGTTTTAGACAAATTAGTAGACCAACCTGTCATGGGCACTTTAAGGTACAATGTACTGTCCCCATCCTCTGCATTTGACCCATCTTTCAGTAGCACAGCACCCGAAGGACCCATCTCCAGGTCTTTCACTGCAGATACCTTTATTCCTTGGGGTAGATTTGCTCGTTTTCGCTTGTCTCTTTACGCTCTTGTGTTCAAATGTTTCTTAGTGACCCTCATTTTCTCTTCTCCTCCATCTGTCTCTTTCCAAGCGCCTGACAAAAGCTCGCTCGGGACAAATCTCTCCAAACAATACGGTGCCTCTCCCTCCGTCGCTCCCTCGCTCCCCCGCTCGCTAGCTAGCACACGTACGCCGAGAAAAATGAGACGCAGTTAGCTCGGCGTCAGCGTGTCACAACAAAGAAAGGAAATGTTTTTTTTTGCAAATGAGCAGTGAGTGGTTATCTGTGACTGTCTCCGAGGACAAAAGGTCAGTCCAAAAGTCTTCCATCAATGACTGGGCCCAGGGAGGACATGCACGACGCTATTATAGGTCTCACTTTTGATCTGGATGAAAATATGTTGGTAATGCTACTGAAATTTGCAAAAATATGTAGCTTGAAACAGAATTAGTTCATTTAACAGGTCCTATATTACGCAAATGGACTCTCTTGAGCTTTAAGTCACGTTAGAATGTTGTTACCTCATCAAAAACATGTGGAGTTGTGTGTTTGTTTCAGTCACACATGTTTGAATAACTCCGCTATATTAGTCTGTCTACCTCTCCAAAGTTCAAGATGCTCTGTCCCACCTTGTGACATCATGAAGTGGCAGTTTTCATGTTAACAGTTCCTTTTACCTTTAGTTCAGAAGTGACTGGAAAACCTAGAGCTGAAATATGCAAATGATTCCTGTGCAGGTGTGTGGAGTTTAACAAAAGAGTAAAAGAGTGAAGCACTTCCTGTATTACCACCTGAGATGACAAGGAGTGTTTTCTGTTTTCTGCATATTTGTGTGAAAGAAACAAAACATAATTCCAAGTGTGTTTGCAATGAGGAAACAACATAGTCATACGAAGAGCTACCAGTTTTATATGTGTTGATACGAAATAACAAATTTGCTCAGTTTGCCTTTTACATTACTACATAATTAATGCATTATTAAAATGATAGTCATCTGTGTGAAGACACTGATTATGTTAATGACTTCTCACAATAATTATCAGCAATGACACCAAGGTGGGAAACAGATATCAATATACAGCACTTTAACTTTGCTAATCTCAATAATTGTTACATTTTCATATGATCACGTACATCACTATATCACACCCAGGATACTGTTACTGCAACATGAAGTGGAGTGTTCATGCATCTCAAAGACAAACTCTTTTCAGTCTTTCCATCACAACAGTAGCCAACAGAAATAAAGTGCCCAACATAAATAAAGTGACCATACATGAGTGAAATGATGTTAAATAAAGAGCAGCAGTAAATCTGCACACGTCTTAGCTGTGAAAAGTAACATCTCTAGTTTAACCATCTCCAACACAATATACACACAGAACAGACTCACCATCAGGAGAACATCCCTCACACACACAACACTCATAATCCAGTCGAGTCGTGTCTGTTTTCTCAGCACTTATAGTTTATGCAAATGCGTCATGTGGTTTTAAGTTTCATAAATCTTAAACAAATGTGCCCAAAGCAGAATTATATTATCAAACGGGCTGATGTGAAAGAATAGCAACAGAATAAAATTAAATTAGATGCTGCTCAGTAGTGAGCTGTGCTTTTATTAGAAGTGGCCTGCGGGCGACACATGTGGTGCTTGGGGGCGACCTGGTGCCTGTGGCACTGTGTTGGTGACCCCTGGTTTAAACAGTGCTACAGAGTTCTTCTTCTCCTACCTCAGGCATTCAGATCATCCTAGTGTTTACAGCGATGAGTTTAGAAGCACGTTCACCACTCTCACAGAGCAGACCTCTATCTTTGCCATCACAGTACATCTGAAAACAACTAGCATGCTAACACACACTTCCTGATTATCGGACAGTGAAATGACAGATTGAACTGGCATCCAGCTCAATTTGGATCTATGGTCGCTGTAGAATATTGGAATGTTACATGAACCGAACGTCCAACAGTGTGGCATAAAGATTATTTATCTCCATGGAGATAAGCAGGTGGCAGCACCAGGCTAAGTACTTGTATACTAAAAGAAAAAATGCCTATAACTGAATAAATGCAATATAGAGTTTAAAGAGAAACTGAATTGACAGACTGGGGTGTAGTTTGGTTGTGTTGTTGCATAAAGTCTGGGCGACACAGACGCCTGAGCCTGATACAGGCTCCTGAAACAGACATGAGTATGACACAAGAACCTTTGCCTAAAGTAATAATTAATGCACCAAAAACTGCTTTTGCATACAGAGCCATTTCTTACTAGAAAAAGCTGCCTCAAGAAATGATGGTGATACACAGTCATCTTGCTTTAAAAAAGTAAATAATAATCTCAAGAAGTCAGTGTTTGAAAATGAAACAATGCTATATGATTATTGCAAAGCAAGCACTGTGATTAACTTATGTAAATGTGTTTTCTGTCTGTTTCCCTTGAACCAAGCTGGTGAGGGATCTCCTCCACTAGACATTCTGCACTTTTAAGTGAACTTTGACTTCCATGTGCTGCCATACAAATGTTCCCTTCAAAGCAATGTGCACATTTCTGCATAATAACACAAAACTAACCAAACTCTCACCACATCCATATCCACCTGCTTGTATCACATTGTAATGATGCTGTTGTTGCCTAGGTGACAGAGACCCGGACCGGTCCCCTCGGATGCAGTAACTATGACAACCTGGACTCAGTCAGCTCTGTCCTGGTCCAGAGTCCCGAGAACAAGGTCCAGCTGCAAGGTACTGGCATCAATTATTCACCGCTGCATTACATTAGACTGTGTGAAGGGCCATGTGTAAGCAGGAAGTGACTGGAGTCCACAGTATCACACGTGCTGGGACACAGGTGCATTGTTTATTATTTCAAGTACCAGTGGAAGAGTACCTGAAATACTGGAGAAGGAAGTCAATAAAAATATTTATAGCAAAATTCCCAGATTCATTATTATTTTAGATAAATACTATTTCTGTGTGTTTTAGAGCAATTGTTGACTTGCCATAACACAGTAAACCTATAATCTAAAAGGGTCTAATTTTTTAACATAGACTTAACAAGAAATAAAGAATTTCTATATTCTGTCCCAATTTGAGACCCATCAAGTAATTTGTATATGTCTATGGAGACCCTATTCCTATTTTCCACAATATGGCATTAAACGTGTATGCCATTTATTCAATTCTGGGTGTGTTGACTATTAAAAAATACCTTGAGGTAAATATTGAATATTGAGGTAAAGCAATAACATCTTGGGTCCTCTACTAGAAAAGTTGTACCCTTAAGTACATTTTACAGTGAATACTTTTTACTTCATTACATTTGTATCTGTTCTTTCTACTCCACTACATTTTAGATCTGGATTAGAAAGTAAAAAGCAAGTTTTTTATAGTTTAAGACCTATTGAAAATGTGTATTTTTAGCACATTTCATTTGAGTTTCAGTCCCAATGTTTGAGCAAGGCAAATACACAAAAACACAAAAAACAGCTTCAGAAATTAAAAAATCGTTGGAATCGCTTAAATTCTTTACCAAAATCACTACATTTTGTCCGTTAAATGTTATAAAAATCTCTGCCAAATACTTTGACTTTTTACTCTTTAAGTACATTTTTAAACAGGTATTTTGTAAGTAGATTTTTTCATGTGATACCACTCATTACTTTTACTTTTTACTCCGTGTCTGTACATTTACTAAAGCAACAAAACTACTTCATCCACCGCTGGTTATGAGGTTTTCTACTCTTGCCTAAGATGCAACAATCCTGGGAAAATTTGAACCACATATTTTCTCAGGCTCAGAAACAAAACTTTTTACAGATCATTACTAAAACTAGCATGAAGGACTCAAAATACACTGCTAGGTATGACTTTAATTGTAGTAAAATGCTGAAAAAGCTTTAAGGAGTCATTTTTTCGTGGAATATGAAATCTACAATCAATTTGGATGTTTTTTCGTATTCAGGTCTGCAGATGATCCTACCAGAGTACCTGCAGGAGAGCTTCGTCCACGCGGCGCTCAGCTACATCGCCTGCAACGGAGAGGGAGACTTTATGTGCAAAGACAACGACTGCTGGTGCCACTGCGAACCACAGTTCCCAGAATGCAACTGTCCCTACATGGACATCCAGGCCATGGAGGAGAGCCTGCAGAGGATCACCCAGACCTGGACGCTCATCTACAAGGAGTTTGAGGAGTCAGGTACGGCTGGGTTTGTTTCAGAGCCATAAGCGAGGTCATTGGGCCTCATTTATGAAACGTTCTTAAAGCGGTATTTTATTTCTGTGGGGTACAAACTGCTAACACATCATTTATTTAGATCACCATGTTATGTTTTATTGTTCTGAAAATGCTAGAGCGCTATCACAGCACAGTCAAATAAACTACTGCACATCGCACCAGTTTATCAAGACGCTGTGTACAGTTTGTCATGTATCATGTTTTTGTATATTTATGAAGAATTGTCATGTGGAAGTGCAGAATTTACCCCTTAAGATCCCTGACAGCATTAAAATCCGCAGCGGATCCCTTTTCGGTCTGCCAAATCCGCCCCCACTCTGAGTCCGCTTTGTGGATCTGCTGCGTATTTGTTCTGTATTCACTTTCTGACTGTCACTAACCCAAACCTCAGGGCAGCTGCTGTCACACAGCGGATCTGCTGCTAAATCATCTTAGATCCGCACTGTGAACGCACTTTTAACAAAACATTTATTAGATGTGTTACTATCAATGAGCGGATCCGCGCGGCGGATCAGGAGCGGATCCGGCGCAATGTGCAAGTGGACTCTTTTTGCCATCAGGGATGCTAAT
The DNA here is from genome assembly GCA_000787155.1 of Scartelaos histophorus. Classification (NCBI taxonomy): domain Eukaryota; kingdom Metazoa; phylum Chordata; class Actinopteri; order Gobiiformes; family Gobiidae; genus Scartelaos; species Scartelaos histophorus. The sequence continues at coordinate 9,090 of JACN01021522.1, forward strand.
CTGCTCTACAAAGGCAAAAGACCTTAACTTGCCAGAGTTTGAGACTGAGAAAAATTACTTCAAAGTTTCTGTTTTGTCCAGTTAAAAGTATAATAGGTTGGGCTCCCAAAATTTGACAGTTCTTTCCTATAATGCAGAAAAGTTTGTATGCAAAAAATACTGATCTCAAAATTGACCTTTGACCCTTAATTGACAGTCACTCTACTCTGCCTTTGTGTCATGTGTCAAAAATAAGGAGTGGTGCAAAGACAAAAGGCAGTAACGGACACTGTTATGCACGACTGCTTATTTTTGCCATTGCCTGGCCGACTGTCGACCGCACCATGTCTAAAGCGTCACATGACTACGAGTATCACGAGAGGGCCGAAATCACGTGAGAACTCAAGAGCAGCGCAGACAGCAGTGCAGAGTCTAATATATAGGAATTACAGGATCTAAAGGGTAACAGTAAGGAAGGTTTGAATAGGGCCCAGGAGAGATCACTACATTACTTAAACATGCACAGATGATCTAAAACCTCTTCAGGCATATTTTTGACGAGGAGAGTTATAACATGGTAGAAAGCTAAAAACACATAGCAGAGCATAACAGCCCCTCTGAAAGAAATACATTCGTATTTATTTTTGGCATTCACAAAATGTATTCTTGACTGAAAATGTTCTTCTGGTAGAACAAATCTTACGAACAGTCAGGAGCTGTCATAAGCACAACAATTCTACAATTTCAGAATAGTATTACTCTGATAATGTAGCCAAAAGTTCAAGTTGCATGATTGTAAGTTATACTCTTTTCCAAATAATGTTATATAAAGATTATATGACCTTCATAGTGAGTGATGGGGTGTGATGTACAGAGCACGTGCAAACTGTAACAGGATGTTGTGTTCTGTCCCTGCCCGAGTCCTGCAGATGAAAGGGGCTTGTAGCTAAATCTGGAGCAGAGCGTCTTTTCTCTCTGAGATTAATGTTTTCTTTGTCCTTGTTTTAAATGAATAAATAAATAATAAATAAAATGATGTTCAGCAGTCAGAGCCCGTCTGTCCCAGCCTCGGTTCCTCTGTATGATTCACTATTAAAACCTCCACAGGACTCAGCCCCCCTCACTTCCCTGTTCCCCGTCATCCTCCGGGACCACAGTGCATTTGCATAAAGTATGGCTCAAATACAGCAGGACTGATTCCACCTTGTCTAGTGTGAATGTGCAGTTGTGTCTAAGTGTTAGTGGTGGTCCCAGGGCAGCTGTGGCTACATCAGACCCACCACAGTGAGAGGAAGTGAATGAATATTGAAGCGTTGTCGAGCTTTGAGAGGCTTTGACGAGTCTGTAAGACACATCACTAGTGAAATCCAAGTGAACAAAAAAAGTCCACTAATGAACATGTCCTCAGAGGAATTAGATGATCAGATTTTTCTGCGTGTAAAAATACACCAAAAATCTCATCTAATTATTGGGTTATTTCATGATTTAGACAAACTGTATCCACAAGGGGAATTACTTGGGAGCAGTAGCTCACATATAATATAATATAA
>KN489383.1:13142-34069 GCA_000787155.1 Scartelaos histophorus
TCCTGGCTCAGTCCTGGTTTAGACCTGGTCCAGTCCTTGTGATCAGCTCGGCAGTCCACACTGGATATTAGGACCAGGAGTTTGGTTTGGGAAACGGGAAACGGCCATTATCCGTTTTTCCCATTATTCATGTAAACACAAAATTGAAAAATTGAAAAAACAAATCTTATCTGTTTTTTATTTTGGTTTTGGGGACAAATAATAAAGAAAAGAGTAGCTTATTTGCATTTTCTTATTTTTGGTTTTATTTTTTATTAATGAATGAGAAAATGATTCCAGCCTGCACCTCTACAGCTCTACCGGAAAAGTGACGTAGTGCGTCTTTAATGGAACATCTGCTCATTTGAAGTGATGTCCTGTTTAATTTCTCGGAGAGCACTTGGATGAGCTGCCTGATAGGGCTGTGTAATTCATCAAAGGCGTGATAACAACTACTGCTTCATTGAGTCACAAAAATGGCCTAATTGAAATGATTCATTATTCTCAATCATTATTATTCTATTAGTATTAGAGTAGATTACATTTTTAAGACGGTGTATTGTGCAAATAGATTTTTTTTTTAGCTTTCTACCAACCTCTTACCTTGATCCCTCTTCAAACACATGCCTGAAGCAGTTTTAAACGTCATCCACGCATGTTTGAGCAATCTCCGTGGCTCTTTTCAACAATAAATATAAAAAACCAATAGGGATGTAATGATATCAATATGCTTCGATACAATATTTTCACATTACGCATCTCACTGTTTGATATTCAATACAAAAGAAGCTGCTTACAAAAGAGTGAATGAATGTGCTACTATTTCCTTTTAAAATTCACAGAAAAGCCTTTGGTACTGTTATAATATGAAGAATTATGTTTGAAATATAGTTCATAACAGTTGTTTTTTTCATGTAGTCTGCACTGACAACCCCAAAAGATCATGGTCTATGTAGTCCCCTCTGTTTTTTAGATATTACTGCACTTTTGGAAGGCAAGGCAAGTGTATTTATGTGGACAATTCATACACAAAGTAATTCAAAGTGATTTACTGATTAAAAAAGACATTCAAATCACAAAGAAAGACAATAAAACTCATACACTCTATTAAAAATAGATATTAAACTGTGATTTTTTTTTTCTTGTAAAAAAAAAAAAAAAACCCAAACTATAACTTGTAATTTAAATTATTTTTGCAAGAGTGTTAACGATACGATATCATAATATTTCGGTTAGTGTCACGACCTTACAAAACGATACGCTACAGCTTCACAAACCTGATGCTATTCCGCTGTAGTTTCATTTGTGCGCCGGTTGTGTTGCTGTAGCGCTCTTAAGGGGGAGTGAAGTACGTAAATACCCCACATTAATACCCCACAGAAGTAAATTCCCCTCTTTAATACCCCATAGACGTAAAATAACCCCATAGATGTAAATACCCCTTTTTAATACCCCATAGAAGTCACATAGCACCTCTTTAATACCCCACACAAGTAAATTCTCCCCTTTAATACCCCATAGAAGTAAATACCTTCCTTTAATACCCCTTAGAAGTAAAAAAAAAAACTGTTTAATACATCATAGAAGTCACATACCCCCCCTCTTTAATACCCTATAGAAGTCACATAAAACCTCTTTAATACCTCATAGAAACCATATACCCCCTCTTTAGAAGTAAATACCCCTCTTTAATACCCTATATAAGTCTTGTAGCCCCTTTTTAATACCCCTTAGAAGTAAATACCCCTTATTTATTTTTTTTATAACTATAATTTCAGTGAATCAAAGTTTTAAGGAGGAGTGGAACATTCTAGAATGGCTAATTATCAAAACAGTGATTAGCAACACGAGGCTAACAGATTGCACACCTAAATGAGCTCAGGTTGCACAGTGATTATCAGATGTGTCCTTCGCTGTGGACAGGTCCAGGTGTCCAGGGCCGTCTCGGGGAGGGCCACTCGCTAACAGCACCGCGGATCGGGGCTAATCGAAATCTGAGGCGCTGCCATGGTGATAAGTGATGTAATTAGAGGCTGAGGCGGCGAGAGGGCCCAATCAACTTCACCAGATTTAACCCAATTATAGAGAGTTATGGCGCGTGCAGATCCAAACATACCTCTAGTTGTAATTGGTTTCACTTACATGGGTTAGTAATGACGTTTGGGAGAAACCTAGAAGTGCTCCTCTGTGTTTTTAAAATCCATAACCCTTGTGGTTTGGGCGATTTTTGAGGGAATTTGCTCCAGTCGTGCAGGTTGTTAGCTTGACTGTGTTTTAATTTTTCATTTTACTCGCTAGACACAGTTCAAAAAGTTGAAATTGAGTTTGAAAAGAATGTTTCATAAGGGTTACTTTTTTGAAATAGAGGTGCCGACGTTATATGTTGCGGGATAATTTAAAAGATATATTTTTAACTCATAATCACTATGGGAACAGTCCTAATTTTGTATCATAGATAGTTCTTTTATCATTCTTTATTCTGGAGTATAACTTGATGGTGCACTCTGTTCCTTTTCTGTTGGGGGTCCACCGCCTGCTTGTTTTGTCTGGAAAATACCGCAGTATGGCATTAAACGTACTCATCTGTTTTTGGTTGTTTTTTTTTTGTTTTGTTTAGTTTTTTTTTTTTTTTTTTTTTTTAAATCAAAACCATTTTATTGATCAAAAACAGCCTACATTCTTACTCCTCTTCAGAGTTTTGACCTGAAACTACTGGTGTCACCTAAACAGAATAGAAGATTGTGTCACCATGGAAACAATCACAATGTAGACCACATCCTAGAAAAGTTACATTGTGCACCTTTATTAAAACAGTTGGGGAAATAAGTTGCTATAGGAGGCTCTGAATGCATAAGGTAAGCGAAGAAAAACTAGTTCAGAATCATGAGCTCCTCACGGCCAAATGTCAGGGGTGTTTGGTGAAGAGTGAGGGGGCGGAGCTAAAGCTGTGGTCACCAGAGGAACGAGCAGGCCCCTCCCACCGTGCCCACACAGGCCTGAGGACAGCGCAGCAGAGGGCAAAGGATAAGCAGGCTTATGCAACAGGTCGGGCCCCTTTAAACACTATCATACCATGTTGTGTGTGTGTGAGGGAGAGAGAGGGGCCCCGGGCACACAGAGGGGGCAGCAGACTCTAAAATAACAGTCTTTAAGGGCCCCTGTCAGGCGGGTGATATTCAGGGGACAGGTCTAATCCAGTCAGAGGATCCGAGGAGGGTGTGTGAGGAGCAATGTTCTTGAGTTACAACTTGATTTCTTTTATGCTGACACTGTTGTCAGAGATGACCCACTGCTCCGGACCCCTGCACTGCAAATTTCTCTGATCTGACCAAGATTTTCAAACTTATATCAGGTTATTCATCTTGTTTTCAGATTTATTATTTACTTCCTATTTCTGTGACTGATACATTCTAGTCTAGAGGGAGTTTAATTTAAGAGAACTTGTCAAGTAAAATGATCTAGCTGCATGGACAGATCATTTCACTACTTTTAAGTCATTTTCTGATAGTGTTTATATCTTACATTTTGGACAAGCCTTTTTGCAGTTTGAAGGGTGGATCAAATGCTGAGGTCAAAATTCCCACAGGCCATCATTAGGCCCAAACACACCCCACTGTGTGTGTATTGTAACACATTTACAGTGAAAATAAGTCATGGTTCGTGCAGGCTGCTCGCTGAGTCTCTACACTTTAAAGTAAGAGTGGGAAATTATTTTATTCAATGGGGCATGAGGAACAGAAAATAGAGAATCCCACTGTGAGGATAAATGGGCGGGTGGACCAATCACATTGCAATGATTGAGCTCTGTGCAGAGGCCAAAGGTGAAGTGCCCAAAACAAACTGGGCACCGCCAACAGACATTGTTCAGCCTATTTTAGCGTTAGTACTATAGTTACTTTGTGAAGAACATACAGAGAAAAGAGCTGTGAGTATGTGTGGACAGAGGAGGACAGGTGCTTTTCTCTCAGCTGAATGTCACAAATATTAGACTTTTCACCTTGTCCTGCTTTTGGGACACTTCAGTCACTCAAATTCAATTAGTCGTCAAGACGCTGTGTGTTTTCTAATATCTTGTGTAGAACTACCTATGTGAACAAAACTACATGTTTGTATTAGGATGACCTGGTTTGTTCTTCACGTCCTCTAATGTGTCTCCTTGTCCCTAGTGTCCTCTGTCTCGTCCTGTTAGCTCCTCTGTCCTCTCCCTTTAAACCTGTCCCATCCTGCTCAGTCTGATGGCTCTAATTAAAAATGCATGTTATGTGATTAGGCCCCGGTGTGACAGGTCGGCTCCCAGGGGCCCAATACATCAGGGACTCCTCTGTGTCCTCTGTGAAGGGACGTGAGTCAGTGGAATGTCACTCTGGTTCCTTCTCTTGATGCCAGAAACTTTGTAGTGCCAATCATATTTGACCAACCGGATATGTAAAGGTGGACCACGGAACACTCTTGTCTCCATAAAGATGCTATGTTAATCATGTTTCCATAGCGCTCTTTAAAAATAACTTGTGTCCACTCTCCTGCTATCCTTATCTAACTACCTCAACATCTGGAGATTAAAGGTGGTACAGAGGATTTTACAAGGAACGAGGAGTACAGTGACCTTTTTTAAACATGAACCAGAACCACCTCCTTAAACATGAACCAGAACCACGACAAAAAAATTAAAAAGCTGCTGCGCTGTTGGTTCAGCTCCTCCTATTCTCTTTTGCTATTCTCATAGCTGTAACAACTTATATTCAGCATTATAATGAAGCGGTGAATGTGAGAGTAATATATGTGTGGAAAATCTTGGCGATTACTTTATTTTTACATTTACTTTTTTATTGAAGTAGTTAATCCCAGAAAATAAGTTGGCTCCTCATCTCAATATTGATATCATCTCATTTCAATAAAGTGAACTGAAATTGAATTGAATCTCTGCCCAGGACTTAAATAAATAGTAAATACAAATACTAACAAACTACTAATGGGAACTACAACAAACTAACTTTTTCTTTGCATTGAAAATCATTTTCAGATACAGGATATCACATTTGTGTCCTGAAAAACGTCTGTAAAGCTCTTGGTAATAACATACGTTTCCCAATGATAAGCAGAAGTTTCCTGTCCAGAAGTAGCTCCAACTCGTCAGTCAATATACCCTTGTCTGCTTCAGTGACGCCATCGCTGGAATGAATCAACTTCATTTGGCTTCGCTCCTTTTCTTTTGTGATAAGCTGCTCATGGATTCTTGACTGTCAATGCAACAAAAATCTTGTGCAAACTGTGAGGAAGCTACAGCTGGAAAAACCCGCTAAGAACCGCTGCTTTGGTTTAGTAAACAGCGTCTTGCGTCTGTGGAGTGTGTAAGAGCCGAACATAAACTATGAAATTCCAGTGCTGGAGACTCAGTTACACTAGAAGCGTCGGGAGATTGATTGACAACCCAACAGCCAATAGAAAATGAGGAGCCTTGTATTCTATTGTGGGATGGGAGGACATCTGACTCACAGTGACAGACCTGCAGAGTAAAAGTGTGGTGCTAAACGTGTTAGTGGCAGGGCTCTGTGTTTTGGTCTTTGGCATTTCCTGACATTTGGGAGTGTGTCTGTGTGGGTGTGAGGGAGTCGGTATTTATCGAATTGTGGGGACTGAAATATGTACACACACACTCACATTTTGAGGACCTTTCGCTTTGTGGGGACCAAAAAACAGTCAGCGTTTTAACACCATGCTTTAAAGTTCACCTATGGGTTAAAACAGGTTAAAAATAGACTTTCTTCCATGTTATAAGGTTGTTCCCTCATCAAAACCATATCTGAAGAGCTTTGACTAATCTAGTGATCTCTCTCTCTCTCTCTATTCAAGCCCAAGCTCCCACATGACAATTCTCCATAAATAAATAAAAAACATGATGCAAAACTGTGCACAATAACTTCACAAATTTGCTGTGATGTGCTGTAGTTTCATTAACAAGATGCACGCTGATTGTGTTGAAATGGTACTGTGAAGGGGGAGCAAATTAGCAAGGAGAGCAAGTGGAGGAGAGACTCAGAGCATCAAAAATGAAAATGAATATATTATGCGAATGCGAATCCAAAGAAACATTCAACTCGAGCCCGATAGGCATTAAAACGTTTGCATCAGAACCTGACACAATTAAAATCACTATTTTCATACACCCACTAATGACACTCATAGGATATTGTTTGTGTTTCCTCTGACAGACACAGAGACGCAAAATACAAACTTGAGATATAATGAAAATAATGAGAAGACTTTATCCCTCACCTCTTGTAAAGTTGTAAAATTAAGCTGTAGCATTTAATCCACATTATCCATAGAAACTGTCCGCTGCAAATAATGACATCCAGTCCACAAAACATCACTATTAATCCAGTTTGAGGCGCCATTTAAATGTAAAAAAGCAATGTAGTTCACATGCATTTGTTCCACACAGCACACCAGGGTAAAGCTGCAGATTAGCGACAGTGACTCTACTTCCTCTGGACTTTATCTCCAATCTTTTCTGCTTTAAAAATCCTGTATCTGAATTATTGCACCACACTTCACAAGCAATAATAACATAGTTTTCACTTCTATCTAAACTAAAGTGCAGAGCTCTGATCTTTGAACAATTGAAGGTTGTATGGTTGTTTTCAATAGTCACTGATAGCATTATAGACATGTAGCAGCCTTGTAATCATGATGACCAAAACAAAAAGAATGAAAATCCATCATCTCTGGATGTGGTGGGGCCAGATAAACATCAGCCAATAGAAAATGAGTCTACCTCATTTTCTATTGGCTGTTGGATTCAATCAAACTCCTTATGCTTCTAGTGTAACTGAGTCTCTGGCTCGCTGGGATTATGTGGTTTACGTTCGGCTCTTACACACTCCACAGATGCAAGACGCTGTTTACTAAACCAATGCAGCTGTAGCTTCCTCAGAGTTTGCACAAAGTTTGTTGCAATGACAAGAATCCATGACCAGTTCACCGCGCTGACCAACTCAAGACCAACAGAAGTTCTAAATATTTGTCCAAACCTGTTGGACTTCGGTTGGGTTTTTGTGCTCTATTGTGAACATACATTGTGATGAGAGACCATATAATGTGACGATTTGGAGTAACGCACTAGTGGCTATGACATAAATCTTTTGGCTAGTGAAAGTGCTAACTGGAACACAAAAGAATGATAGCTTCTCCTCTCCATTTCTATTGGTTTCTGATCTGTTCAAACAGTGGGGTTCACAACACTGTGGTATTTTTACATGTAGAATAGTTGGGCCAAATTCGGCGCAGCTGCTATTTGGACCTGGAAATAGAGTTATGACGTAGCGACTTACAAGCTAGGTTGAGGTTAGGGTCAGTTTTTAGAATTAAGTGAAAGTGTATCTTGGAGCTACACTTTTTTTTAGGGTTAGGGTTAGGGTATGTAGCAGTTTTACTTTTATGAAAGTTTTACAGATGTACCTAATCTAGAGATGTGCCCCACTGAGCTCAGCCCATTCACTAAAACAGATGTTTGAGCCCCGGGCTTGCTCCTCTCTTCGTCCCTGAGTTTAGACTGCAGGCGCTCCTCTTCTCCCAGGTGTTCCCTCCTCTCTTTTCCCTAGATGCGTCTCATTTCTCTTTCCTCTCTTCCTTCTTTTTGATTCCTCTCCTCGATCCTCCATTTTTCATCTGTCAATCAAACGTGCCGTATTAAGTGTTCTCCCAAAGCTCTGAGGAAGCGACAGAAGGAAACCACAGAGGAAACCTGAGTGTGAGTTCAGGAGTACACACAGATACAATAATCCAACTGTATTTGTCTCACAGTGAAGAGTTTGTGTTGTCCTAACTACACAAGAACAAGGGCAGCAGCTAGCACACATGTTACATAATCTTTAATTTGACATTAAAACAAGTAAAAACATATGCTCAAAAACATTTATCTTAAAGTAAACACACTGCTCTGACTTTGATTCAAAAGTCCAGAAGTAATATAGTGATATAATAATCCTTACAATATAGCATAATCCATGGGGTCATTTTGGACAGAATCAGTGACTGAGGAAAGTTTAATTCACCCTCTGCCCATCTCTCCTCTTCTTCTCTCTCCTTTGACAGTCTCTCCTCTGCTCTCTTTTTCTCACTCCTCTCTTCTTCTCTCTCCTGTTTCTCTCTATTCTGCTCCTCTCTCCCCTTCATACCTCTCCTCTGCTTCTCTCTCGTCTTCTTCTCTCTACTTTGCTCGTCTCTTCTGTTCTACTCTCTCCTCTGCTCCTCTTTTCTCCTCTCTCTCCTCTGCTCCTCTCACCACTTCTTCTCTCCTATTTCTTCTGTTTATCTCTCCTCTGCTCCTCTCTCCCCTTCTTCTACCTCCTTTGCTCATCTCTTCTCTCTCCTCTGCTCCTCTCCTCTGTTTCTCTTTCCTCTTCTTTTCTCTCTTCTTTTCTCTTCTTCTCTCCTCTGCTCTCCTCTCTCCCCTTCTCTCTCCTCTGCTCGTCTCACCACTTCTTCTCTTTTTTCTCCTCTGTTTTTCTTTCCTCTGCTCCTCTCTTCGCTCTCCTTTTTTCCTCTCTCCTTTCTCCTCTCTCCTCACAATGTCTCCTCTGTGGGTGGGACTTCCTCACTCTTTTCAGATTTGAAGAATCAAGGAGAAGGAAGCGAGGAAAGAGAAATGAGATGTGGCCCTTGAGTTGAGGAGAATGCATGTTCTCCTCTTTTCCTTGTCTCTTCTCTTTTCCCTGCTCTTGTCCTCTCTCTTCTCCCTGCTTCTTGCCTCCTCTGTTTATCCCTGAGCATTGTCTTCCAGGCTCTCCGTCCCCTCTGAAGTGCAGATTAAGCTGAGTGCTTCGTGTTCTGTGGCTAACATCTCTAATGGAGGCTCCTCATGAGTCTGGGCTTTGATTTGTCCTTCTTTTCCTCCACGGGCTGAGTGCTCCAGGCCCCACATGAGGACACTATATGGGCTTTAATGTATTTTTCTGTTGTTACATCTCTATCATGTTGTGTAGTGTGAGATTGAGGCAAACTACAGCTCTATTTCATATTTACAACTAAACATACCTCTTGTCTCAGCGCAGATATATTAATATGACTGTGTAGTGTCTAGGGTTGTCATAAGTATCAAAAACCAGATGCTAAGCGGTACTAAAACTAGAATTATGGTGAATAATTAGGATGGTCTGAATGCATAAGATAAGTGAGGAAGAACTTTGGAGCACTGCAAACTGTTGAAATGAACTAGTTCTATTTTCACACTTTTAACCACTTAACAACCCGCCTCATTTGGGTGTGTGCACAATGGTAAGATACCCAAATGTCATAGCTTATTAAGAGTTAAAATTGGATTCAAAGTCTGCTTTTATATTACTGTATTTCATATTTAAGATAAAAACATACTGTGTAATAGATCATATTTATCAGTCAACAAAAAATAAAGCTTCATGTTATGTTGCAGTTTATTGTCTTCCTCATGTGGCCGATGTCTCCTTAGTAACAGTGAGCATCAAAGCACAGAGCTCAGGGACCCATCACCAGATCTGCAGCTAGTCTTGCTTGTGGGGGTGTGTATATATGTGTGTGTGTGTGTGTGTGTGTGTGTGTGTGTGTGCGTGCGTGCGTGCGTGCGTGCGTGTGTGTGCGTGTGTGTGTTGGTGGTGGTGGTTCAGGGCCTGGTTGTACAGATTGACTTCTGTCAGTCTGAAGTGCTTGGGGTGTGTTGAAAAGCACTATTTAAACCCACTGTATTATTATTATTGGATTACAAACACCCACACACGCATGCACATACATACACACACACACACACACACACACACACACACACACACACACACACACACACACACACACACACACACACACACGCACACACACACACGGAGTGCTGAATGAGCCTGTCCGCTCCAGTGCAGTTCTATTAAAGGCAGTGTAACAGTACTGCAGGCTCTGCTCACATTCACTTAGTGGACTCTGTGTATTCATCACACAGGATCTGCTGCTGCTGCTGCTGCTCGTTTGAGGCTGTGCTGGGTTACTGTTCATGAGATGCAATCTTCTTAAGGCTTTAAGGTCAGGAAAATGTTCCACACAATATGTTATTACATCTCTTTATTGCAGGAGTTGTTATTGCTAAAAATGCTTTATGAGACATGTATTGTTAGTGTGAGTGGGACTGCTTTTCTACAGATATAACCTGCAACTTGGCCTCGTGGTGTTACCCGTCTCTGTGGAGATACATTAGTTTAATGCCATTCCAGCTAAAGTAATAGCATCTCCATGGAGACAAGCAAATGTTGGACCCTGTGCCAGAAAAGTAACACAGTGCACCTTTAAAGTGTTGGTATTGAGTAAAATGATTTTCTTTGAGTTTTCGTCAAACCGGACCTGAACTGGGTTTAGATCTCATCCATGCACTTTTGACGAATCTAGCGATCTCATATTCAAACCCTCCTTACAGTGTCAAAAACGAAAGTGAAACTTAGAAACATGTTAGTACATTGTTTAAGGTAACATGGTGATCTGAATATGTGTTACAGTTATTACCCCATAGAAGTCAAATCCTCCTCCTCCCCTCCACTCCTCCTCGCTCAGTGGGAGAGAGGAGCTGTGAGAGGACTGGCTCATTCTCTTCCTCTCTGCTCTTTCTCTCATGTCCACCTCTCTCTTCTCCCTCTCTGTTCCCTTGCTCAGTGCCGGAGGAGTCGTAGGAGGTGTGATCTCTCTCTCTATCACAGATATTCAATATGGACGAGTTTGCTCATTCTTAACACTTGCAAATGACTCGGAACTCTGTAGTTTTGTGGTATCTAAAAAAGAAAAAGAAATGTGTACTTTGCCAAATACTTTTTACAGTTCGCAGTGGTCTTTCCTCACTTACCTTACGCATTCAGAGCACCTAATTATTCACAGTCATGAGTTTATAAGCACTTTTCAGCACTTTTCAGCACTTTTCATCAGGTACAGCTCCATTAAATTTGCAGTATTTAACATTCTAAATTGTTCTTCTGTTCAAAAGAAAATAACAGATATGGGAAGGTTCATGTCAGTGGTAACATGGATGCTATTTCTGACATGTTTTCTGTCCTTTTTACAGTGTGGAGTATCCGGCTGAGTGACATTGCTACGGTAACAAAGCCAGAGGACTACAAACCGGTCAGTCGACTCGTTTTTCTTATGCTGCTACTGGTTACATGGTCATTTTTAGGAGGTAACACCATTATAACACTGATAAAAGCTCATAAGATTGTGTGTATTATGAGAGCTTTATGAATTGGCAATAAATCTGGTATCACAAGGAGATGTTGAACTGTAGCTTAGTGAAAATTGACATTGAGAATACATGGTGGAGGAGGCTAGTATTTGTGTTAAAGGTGCGCTGTGCTTAGCTTGGGATGTTTCACAGAATGACATTAAATTGCCTCTATTACAGGTGTAAAATAGTGAGTTTCTGTTGCTATGAGGGGGCTCGGAGTGAGCATGAGTGTGAGTTTCTGTTGCTATGAGGGGGCTCGCCTCTCCACAGACTTGTCTGGTGAAGTGAAATGCTGTTTCCATAGAGACAGATGAGTGTAATGACTGTGGAACATTACTACCAAAACAGTAACATGGACACGTGATGAAACCTCCACAAGAAATGTTACGGACAGTTCACATTTAAAACATGTTCACTCCCAGTTTTGCTCTGATTTATTAGTTTTCACTCCTTTACTCCAATGTTTTACTCCAATCTTTCCGCCTACTTTTTCCTCCTAGTTTTACCCCTGTTTTTTACTCCTAGTTTTTACATTTTTTTTTTTACTTCTAGTTTTTACTCCTATTTACTACTCCCAGTTTTACTCCTTGTTTTTACTCCTATGTACTACTCCTACTGTTTACTCCTAAATACTACTCCTAGTTTTTACTCCTAAATACTACTCCTAGTTTTTACTCCTAAATACTACTCCTAGTTTTACTCCAGGTTTTTACTCCTATATACTACTTACACTCCTAGTTTTTACTCCTAAATACTACTCCTAGTTTTACTCCTAGTTTTTACTCCTTATATGCTACTCTTAGTTTTTACTCCTATATACTACTCCTAGTTTTACTCCTAGTTTTTTCACTCCTATATACTACTCTTAGTTTTTACTCCTATATATTACTCCCAGGTTTACACATAGATTTTACTCCCATATAGTACTCCTAGTTTTTACTCCTAAATACTACTCCTAGTTTTACTCCTAGTTTTTACTCCTAAATACTACTCCTAGTTTTACTCCTAGTTTTTACTCCTAAATACTACTCCTAGTTTTACTCCTAGTTTTTACTCCTAAATACTACTCCTAGTTTTACTCCTAGTTTTTACTCCTAAATACTACTCCTAGTTTTACTCCTAGTTTTTACTCCTAAATACTACTCCTAGTTTTTACTCCTAAATACTACTCCTAGTTTTTACTCCTAAATACTATTCCTAGTTTTTACTCCTAAATACTACTCCTAGTTTTACTCCTAGTTTTTACTCCTAAATACTACTCCTAGTTTTTACTCCTAAATACTACTCCTAGTTTTTACTCCTAAATACTACTCCTAGTTTTACTCCTAGTTTTTACTCCTAAATACTACTCCTAGTTTTACTCCTAGTTTTTACTCCTAAATACTACTCCTAGTTTTTACTCCTAAATACTACTCCTAGTTTTTACTCCTAAATACTACTCCTAGTTTTACTCCTAGTTTTTACTCCTAAATACTACTCCTAGTTTTACTCCTAGTTTTTACTCCTAAATACTACTCCTAGTTTTTACTCCTAAATACTACTCCTAGTTTTACTCCAGGTTTTTACTCCTATATACTACTTACTCCTATATATTACTCCCAGGTTTACACATAGATTTTACTCCCATATAGTACTCCTAGTTTTTACTCCTAAATACTACTCTTAGTATTTACTGCTCCCATTTTTACTACTAGTTTTTTACCCCTAGTTATTACTCGTTGTTTTACTCTGTTTACTAGTCCTAGTTTTTAGTCACATGTATTTCTCCCAGTTTCTACTTCTATTTTAAATATTTCTTCTTCAAATGAAAAGATGCTGTGATGTGGTTAGAAAAAACACTGGATCTAAACATTCCTTCTGGAGAGTTCTTCTGCACATACACCGCAGAATGTGTAGATTAGATGAACACTGCCTCCTCGCGCTCGGTTGTCGGTACGATCCCCCTGCTCTTGTGCCCTGGTGCATGATGGGATGGCTGGTGTGGTCTGCTGCAGTGCGGTGGTGCGGGGGTCCATAATAGAATCTTAATGGGTTGATTAAGCAGGATTAAGGTCATTGATTGGATAGTGCTGGGGGCTCACCTGCTGTTCTTGCGTCTAATTGGTCGACTAAATAACATTTCAATGAGACGCCGCAGCACACACACTTTTCCGTGCTTCGTGAGGATACTACGCAGACTTTCATTCTTTTTCAAGGGACGGATCTTAACCTTAACCCTGGTGGCCACTGCGCAGTTTGCTTATAAAGTAAAGTCGCTGAAGTTGTAGAGGTGATCTGAGGCTAGCGCGAGTTTTGTCGTTTGTAAAAGATAGGAAATAAAAACGAAAGGGGAGAGATTGTCCCGGTGATGGAGGAGCTCTTGTGCTGTTACTGAAGAGCGCTTGTGTTCACGGTTGGTCACCTGTTTGACAAAGATTATTCACAGACGCAGTGAGGAGGGCCATTCTGACACCAAGACTCCAGCATATCTTTTAGTAACAGCTGGGGATGGAACAGTAACCAAAATATCATAATATTGCATTGTAAAAAATCTCACAATAATATATCGTGGGCTGTCACAATATATCAGATTACAAGTTCCTTCGCTTAAATGCATTGTTTTATAGTAGCAACAGCTAATAACCATTGGGAACTACATATCCCATGATTCATTTCACCGCAGACAACATGAAGTTTATGTTTTTTACTTGAATTCTTGGGATTTTGGCAGTAAAAATTCACACCAAAATCTTCTCAGGGTATTTTTAAAGCAAAAAATAGCCCTATCTACAATTATATCAGCATCTCCAAAATATGGCAATAAATATGGTATCGTGAGATGCACATCATGATCACATTGTAACGAGAGATTTGGATATCGTTACATCCCTGGTACCAGCTTATCTTTGGTTGTACGCAACAGTGGAAAGTAACAAATTACGTTTAGTCGTGTTACTGTTATTGAGTTTTTATGAGTAATTTGTAGTTTTTGAAATAGGGAATTTTACTTTTATTCATGTACATTTTGACCCAAGTATTTTAGTTCATTACATTGGAACCCACCCTCGTTACTGAGTGAAATCAGATTGATAGAGAAAACAAAAATCTGTCGGAAATGAAAGGAAATTGCGCGGACGGCATTTTCACTATAGAATGTACAGTCTAACGGCGTAGTATCCAGTGGGCAGAATATTCTGTAGGACACTGCACTTTTTTAGTTCTTATATCAGCAGTCAGTGTGCCATGTGGGCAACAATTTCATTTTCCATACTTTGATTTTGGTTAAATTTTCTTTCTTTTTTGTTGTTGTATTGTGAGTTCATAATTCATAATTTGTAAAAAAATTTAATTTGTTTCATTTGTTATGTAGTTAAAATTCTAAGTTCATTAAAGTTCTATAAACAGAAGGATGAGCTCAGTGTTCGTAAGTGTTACTGAGCTCAGTGTCTTTAAAAAGCACCTAAAAGTTAATGAGAACAAAATGTGCTAGATTAGATTTATGACATGTCGTTTTTACATCAAATAATGGAAAGTAACTAGGTAACTTTTACTCAAATTACATTTTAAGTGAAGTACTTTTTACTTTTAATTGAGTAGATTTTTAGATATTTATTTTTACTTTAACTTGAGTAGAGTAGATACTTTTACATAATTATTTTTTTTCTACCTCTGGTTGTAATTATACTTAAAATTTTACAAAAAATCTTGCTTAATTTATTTGCTTTTTTGTGAGGTTCGTAGCTTTGCCTCCTGGATGGACACGGGCAGCAGATATAGACATATATAGAAGTAATTCCATCACTGTTTCCAAGCAACCATAGTGCAACCAAAACTTTTAAAATAAACCTGTGCTATAATTAAACTAAACTAATGAATTACAACCTATTTAAAATGTTTCAAATGAATGTTTAAGCTGCCATAAAAATAAGTTCCTTGCATGTACATTATCCCATCGTGTTGGATAGTATTTTCTGTTTTGATGACATAAGCAGAGGGATTTCAGTTTAGAACTCTGGTATCTTCTACTTTACACTAACTGTCACTTAACTGAACTGTGCCAAACCAAATGGAAAACCTGTCATGTGCACTTTAATCATGCTGTTGATCAAATATTAAAGGTTTTACCTCATGGAGACCTGGTTTTTGGTACAGATATGAGTCCTCACAATGTACTGAAGAGCCTCACACACACGCATAGACAAAATGAGGCCAAGGAGAGAGGAGGACTCCGAGCTGTCAATCACAGAAATGGTTATTTTTATGATGATGAATGTATGCGTGTGTGAGTGTGTGTGAGTGTGTGTGTGAGAACAGTGTTTCAGTCAATGGTAATCTTTTCCTAAGAGCACGCCCTTCAACCAGATGGTAGTCGGTTCCAGTCTCTCTGGAGGTGTATGTACTCTTATGTCTTTTGGTAAGACATCTGTTAGTGACAGCACAGGTTGGGCATCTGGTTTAAAAGTCTAACTCATCATCGTGCAGTGGTTTTCCTTGTAACCAGGTATGACGTAAACATGTTCAAATCAATTATAGCAATAACAATTGGAATTACTTAATTAAATAATTCTTAAATACAAAAACACAACATGACGTCCCATTTATTTCTGTTTCGGTGTTTCTGTGTTTTGGTCTGGAGTGGGGTGTGCATTGCCAAGAGTCTAACAGTACAACACATATCATGATCTGTATGTTGATATATCCCGATATATCCCAATACTAAAAGAAATAAATTGCAGTAATCAGTAATTACTTCTAATAATACAGTGAATGAGAATTGTATGAAATATAATTTCTAAAAAAAATGTAATCATTAGAACAGTGAATGATTTTTTGAGAAAATTTATTGTTAACTATTATCATTTTAAAAAATCAACTCAGATGGATTTTGGATCGATTTTAGACGTAAAACAATACGGACCAGGACACATTTTGAAAGCTCATTGTGAGAGCAGGTGGGATAATAATTTGCAGTCCCACAAACTAAATATGAGCCTAAAGTAAAATACGCGAAAGATTCATGTACGCCTATCATTTGGTCTCGATATTTTATTTGGCATTAATAAAAACATTGTAAGCAGCCTGAACTTGTGGGTGTGATCTAATCTCACACACATTTTAGACAATTCCTTTACTCTTTGAAGACATGGCAGAAGAACAGAGCATCTCTAGAGAAGCTCACAGTGTTTCAGAATCACTTGTTTTTGGGGGATTTTTTGCAGGCGGGAGTAGGGAGAAAATATCACAGATGTCGGCGGTAGCAGTAATGAAAATTCTGTCCCGCGCAAATCTCTATTCTGAGCTTTCACCTGAGTCATGTCCTGTCCATAAACTGAGAATGAGACAACCTGTGTCTCTTTCTGCAGGTGAAGGCTCTGGAGATACAGGTTCAGTTGCGATACACGTCCTTTAGTGAATTAGCTTGAACTCAGCCACTTCTTATTACTTTACTTGTTTGAGAGAAAGGTCTGAAACTGTACTATAAGGACTTCAGATTCTTTTTTTTTTTTTTTGTTTGTTTTGACCCGAACGGACCATATGTTTCTCTGATTGGTTAATTCATCTGTCAATCAAACCCAACAAAATCAGAAAGATAGGACACTGCTCCAGACTCACTCGTCTTTGTGAAGTTTGTGGACAGGCAGTATATGTTTCTGAAGAACAAAAAGCGCACCGTTTCCTTATATATGTATGCTCTTAGTGACACACACGTCTTCACACACTTACACACTCTTCTGTTGTGTGGGTGGACTTGTATCGGCCAAAACAACAACACTGTTAAGGCAGTCACACTCCCATGGCAATAAATAAGCAACAATTACAAGTGTTACATTGGAAATACATGAGAAAATAAGACCTTGGATGGTAAATGGAATCCATGTGTTTGTATCAGTATAACCATTTTTCACATATTGTGAAAAACGTGTTATTCAGTGTTGTCCCCTCATGAAAAACACACCTGGAGTAGTATTTTGTGTGTTATATCTTGTTTTATGAGTCATGAATCCAAAGTTGTCTTCTCTGAGCACTCAAAAATGTCCTGTTTGCATTCTGCCTGGATTGTTGCATCATAGACAAAACTCCAGTCCTCTCCTGTGTATTTGTAAAGGCATCACAATAAACCATGGCTCTGTCCTTACAGCAGAGGGAGCTCCAGTGCCTAAAAGTCTCCCTGGAAACAGACGAGTAGTTTATAAAGTATATTTTCAGATGTTATTCGAAGTGCTAAAATATGAAGTACTGATTCCAGAGTAACAAAAATCATAAAGCCACAAGAATGCATCACGTGTTCTTTAAGGCATGATGATTTAGAAGGTTCTAAATGACTGCCAATCAAAGAAAACAAGTTTTCTTTGATTGGCAGTCTGATTCCCACTATCTGCACTGCTGTGTCCTTGGGCAAGACACGTCATCCAGCTGTGCCTCTGTGAAATAGTTGATAGTTACTGTCACTGTGATTTAGTGATGGATACTTAACTTATTATAACAAACAGTATATATAACAGGAACAGGAACAGTAAACTAAAGTATATAGTGCTTCAAATGGTATTGTTCTTTTTTTTTATTTTTATTTAGGTTGTGTCACTTTTTAGACAAAAGTAGACCTCTCCCTGCTTTCCTCCATGGAAAAGCTGTTCCCTTTGGCTTTAATATTCCACAATATGGCATAATATAAAGCCTGTTTCTCCATGGAGAATATTCTGGAGTATGGCTTGATGTGCTACCTAAAGAAAGTGACATAGTGTACTTTTCAAGGGAATTTTTTGTGCAAATGCGCTTTAAACTTTTAACACTCTAGTGCTTCTTCTCCATCATCTTTGCCTTATACTTACTTGCAGTGGTAATGTGAGTTAGTCATACATCCTGTTACCATTATATACCAGCTGTTATATTTATACATACTGTAGGTTATAGGCCTTGCATGTTACTAAGGGCAACCAGTTGAGCAACTAGGCTAAAACATCCTTATTTTTTCTCATGGGCTGTTTTCAAGTTGTAACACGTTGACAACTTCCGGTGCATTTCCTGACACTAGGCATTACCGACTGTGATCAAACCCACTGAAGTAAAAAAAAAAAAAAATGAAAATTGAAGTATGGTTGGAACTGTTCCAATGATGAGCCAAACATAATGGAACGCTACAGTGATATGGAGATGAAGGAAACTCAGACATTTTCTCATTTTCTCTTCTGCAAACAGAGCCCGCCGGACGTTGTCACCACATGTTTCCAAACGTCCGTTGTATTTGTAAAGGGACGGCACATATAACACATGATATTTACAGTGAAATATGGAAAGATTAGAGTTAACGTGGCTTATTTCCATCTTCAATCTCTCGGTAGGTTGATGTCAAACAGTCGACAGGTGAGGGAAAAGATAGTGACGAACCGAAAAGCTTGTGAGTGTGTTGTTCTTTTTTTGAGTTTGACTTGTTTGACAGCACTAATCTGCTCTTCTATTGTCCGTGCAGCTAAGTCTGTTCTTTACGGTCGAAGCCGCAGACAGAGCAGTGCCTCTAGTTAGCACCACCTCCCGGGGAATGTTGATGACGTCAGCTGCGAAGTATCAATCCTGCCTCTCGTTCTCTCCTATTTACTAGTCCTACTTTGTGCTCCTAGTTTCTACTCCTACTTTTTACTCCTATTTCCTACTCCTACTTTTTACTCTTACGTTTTACTTCTATTTTTTACTCCTAGTTTTTACCCCAGTATCTACTCTTAATTTTTACTCCTATTTAATACCCCTACTTTGTACTTCTAGTTTTTACTCCTACTTTTTACTCCTAATTTTTATTCCCACTTTTTCTCCCTAGTATCTACTTTGTACTCTGAGTTTTTACTCTTACATTGTACGTTTTACTTTTATTTACTTCTCCTACTTTTTACTCCTAATTTTTACTCCTAGTTTTTACCCCTAGTATCTACTCCTACTTTTTACTCTTACTTTTTGCTACAAATATTTACTCACACTTTTTCTCCCTAGTGCCTACTCCTTTTTTCTCCTATTTACTACTCCTAATTTTTACTCATAGGTTTTACCCCTGGTATCTACTCTTGCTTTTTACTCCATTTTTTTTTTACTTATTTATTTTTTTTTATTTACTAGTCCTACTTTGTACTCCTAGTTTTTACTCCTATTTACTATTCCTACTCTTACTCTGAATTTTTACTCGTAGTTTTTACTCCTAGTATCTACTTCTATTGTTGTACTCCTAGCTTTTACTCGTACTTTTTATTCCTATTTTTACCCCTAGTATCTACTCCTACTTTTTACTCCATTTTTTACTCCTTAGTTTTTACCCCCTAGTATATACCCATAGTTTTTACTCCTTTTTACTTTTTACTCCAGATTTTTACTCCTACTTTTTACTCCTATTTTATTCCTATTTTTTACCCATATTTGTTAGTCCTGCTTTGGACCCCTAGTTTTTGCTCCTACTTTTTACTGCTATTTTATTCCTAGTTTTTACTCCTGGTTTTTACTCTTAGCTTCTACTCCTACTGTTTACTCCTTCTTTGTACTCCTAGTTTTTAATCCCATTTAGTACTTTCAGTTTTACTCCTAGTTTTCACTCCAAGTTACTACTCCCAGCATTTACTCCTTTTTAAATATTTCTTCTTAAAATGAAAAGATGCTGTGATGTGATTAGAAAAATAGCTGGACTTATGGTCACATACTGTATATTCTGAGACTTTCCTCCTGGAGATTTCCTCTACCTCCACACTCCAGAATGTGTAGATTAGATGAACACTGCTTCCGGTGCCTGGTTGTCGGTACAATCCCCCGCTCCTGGCTGTATGTGGGAGGCCTTGACCTTTGACCTCTCAGTGTGCAGTGCATCATCAGCCCGCGCCATGAGCTAACATGAATCAGCGCCGCTCCAGTCCAGACTGCCTCCTCTTCCTCCTCTTCCTCTACTTCCTCCATCAGCGGCCATGTTGAGAGAGAGAGAGACATGTGGTGAGGAAGCACATGCTCTCTCTCCTCCCTCTTCTATCCACCCCTTCCTTTCTTGTCTCTCATTTTCCCTGTTTTCTCTCTCTCTCTCCACTCTCTCATCTCCTTTTCCCTCTCTCCTCTCTCTCGCTTTCTTCTGTCTCTCTTCCTCCTCTTTTTTTCTCTCACTTTTTTTGCTCTCTGTCTTGCTCTTTCTCTCTCTTACTCTGCTCTCCCTCCTCTCTCTCTCTCTCTCTCTCTCCCTTCTCTTCCAGCTCTCTTTTGTCTCTCTCCTTACTCTCTTCTTTTGTCTCTTTCCTTGCTCTCTCCTTTTGTCTCTCTCTCTTCCCTCCTTGCTTTCTTCTTTTGTCTCTCTCCTCTTTCCTTGCGCTCTTCTTTTGTCTCTCTCCTCTCTCCATGGTCTCTTCTTTTGTCTCTCTCTTCTCTCCTTGCTCTCTCCTTTTGTCTCTCTCCTCTCTCCATGGTCTCTTCTTTTGTCTCTCTCTTCTCTCCTTGCTCTCTCCTTTTGTCTCTCTCCTCTCTCCATGGTCTCTTCTTTTGTCTCTCTCTTCTCTCCTTGCTCTCTTCTTTTGTCTCTCTCCTCTCTCCATGGTCTCTTCTTTTGTCTCTCTCTTCTCTCCTTGCTCTCTTCTTTTATCTCTCTTCTCTCCTTGCTCTCTTTTTTTGCCTCTCTCCTTGCACTCTACTTTTGCCTATTTCTTCCCTGTTTGCTCTCTTCTTTTGTTTCTCTCTTCTCTCCTCACTCTCTTCATTTGTCTCTCTGCTCTCTCCCTCCCCTTTTCTTCCA